>CM039442.1:51976274-52103871 GCA_022388445.1 Zophobas atratus | reverse complement strand
GAAAAAAGTCTGAAAGAATCTCGGGAACCCCTGTTATTTTGACTTTAAAAAAGTTGTGTTGGTGTGTTGATTTGGAAGAAGTTTAAGTTAATTTCGAAAACCCTTGGTGTTTTGATTTTAAAATTTTTTAATTTTCACGCTTCTCAAGAGCCTCTAGTATTATGATTTTGTAAATAGCTGTATCTTGTTTTTGAAATAACTTTAAAGAATATCTGGGGACTCTGACATTTTGATTTAGACAAGGGCTTTGAAAAAATCTCAGGAATTATTGAAGTTTTAATTTTGAATAAGTTTCGAAGAATCTCGGAGACCCCTGGAGTTTTGATTTTCAAAATGTTAAAAAAGACATCGGGGACTTTTGGCGTCTAGGTTTTGAAAGAATTTAAACAAAATTCGGGAGCCTTCTGTGATTTAATTTTGAAAAAGTTTGAAAGATTCCTTGCTGTTCTGCTTTTGAAAGAATTTTAAAGAATCTCTAGGTACTTTGATATTTTGAGTTTGACAAATTTTGAAAAAATCTAAGAAATCTTGGTGCTTTAACTTTGAATAAGGATAAGCTTGACAGATTCTCGTGGACCCCTGCTGTTTTGATTTTGAAAAAGTTTTTAAAAGTCTCGAGAACTCCAGGTCTTGAAAGAATTTTTAATCCCTCCTGGTGTTTTATTGATTTTGAAAAATTTTAAAAGAATCTTGTGAACTCCTGGCGTCCGGGTTTTGAAAGACCTTTAAACATTCTCGAGGGCCTGTGGTGTTCTGGTTTTGAAAAAAGTCTGAAAGAATCTCGAGGACCCCTGTTGTTTTGATTTTTAAAAAGTTGTGTTGGTGTGTTGATTTGGAAGAAGTTTGAAAGAATTTCGAGGACCCTTGGTGTTTTGATTTTAAAAAATTCTAATTTTAACGGTTCTCAAGGGCCTCTAGTGTTATGATTTTGAAAATAGCTGTATCTGGTTTTTGAAATAATTTTAAAGAATATCTGGTAACTGTGATATTTTGATTTTGACAAGGGTTTTGAAAAAATCTCAGAAATTCTTGAAGTTTTAATTTTGAATAAGTTTCAAAGAATCTCGGAGACCCCTGAAGTTTTCATTTTCAAAATGTTAAAAAAGACATCGGGGATTTTTGGCGTCTAGGTTTTGAAAGATTTTAAACAAAATTCGGGAACCTTCTGTGATTTAATTTTGAAACAGTTTGAAAGATTTCTTGCTGTTCTGCTTTTGAAAGAATTTTAAAAAATCTCTAGGTACTTTGATATTTTGAGTTTGACAAATTTTCAAAAAATCTAAGAAATCTTGGTGCTTTAACTTTGAATAAGTTTGACAGAGTCTCGTGGATCCCTGCTGTTTTGATTTTGAAAAAGTTTTAAAAATCTCGAGAACTCCAGGTGTTGAAAGAATTTTTAAGACCACCTGGTGTTTTCATAATTTTGAAAAAGTTTAAAAGAGTCCCGTGGACTCCTGGCGTCTAGGTTTTGAAAGAATTTTAAACATTCTTGAGGACCTGTGGTGTTTTGGTTTTGAAAAAAGTCTGAAAGAATCTCGTGGACTCCTGTTGTTTTGATTTTTAAAGAGTTGTGTTTGTGTGTTGATTTGCAAGAAGTTTAAAATAATTTCGAAGACCCTTGGTGTTTTGATTTTAAAAAATTCTAATTTTAACGGTTTTCAAGGGCCTCTAGTGTTATGATTTTGAAAAGAGCTGTATCTTGTTTTTCAAATAATTTTAAAGAATATCTGGGGACTATGATATTTTGATTTTGACAAGGGTTTTGAAAAAATTTCAGAAATTCTTACAACTTTAATTTTGAATAAGTTTCAAAGAATCTCGGAGACTTTTGGAGTTTTGATTTTCAAAATGTTAAAAATGACATCGGGGATTTTTGGCGTTTCGGTTTTGAAAGAATTTAAACAAAATTCGTGTTTTAATTTTGAAAAAGTGTGAAAGAATCCAAAGAGAAATAAAAAAAATACTTATTGATGAGTAATTCAGATTCTTCAAAGTATAGAACATTGACACAGAGTGAAAAGAGTGTTACCTTTCTATTCTTCTGCAGAAAAATAATAAGAAGACAATGAGGTTATAAATACACATATGTATTATATTTAAATGATACCTACAATGAAGTGCTACAGCTACTATTAAATATTTTTTTATATAAACTACAAAAAAACTATAAGCACAAAAATTATTCAGCACTGACTGTGGTTTAAAATATCATATGAGCTTTTTTCTTAATGACAACTGGACGTCAATAATTTTTTAAGACTGCTAACAACGAATACGCTCTTTTCAAAGTCTAAAAATAACAGACCCATCCTAAATTATTATTATTTTATCTCATTTCACACCAAACTTACCATAGTAAAAGTTTCTAGAGATAAATCAAACAGGTGTCCGGCTGTCACAATCATGGGTTTTTTCGACCTTTCCATTAAAGTAACAAGAGCTTTCTTAGAACGAATGTCATATTCATACCACTTGCTCAAATAAACTGCATCCGACAGAGTTTTGCTCTACAAAAAAAATTACTTTACCACCTTCATATAGACAAATTTCAACAATTACTTCTTCAATCAGCAGTGTTCCATAGTAACAATAGAAAAAAATTTGGAAAAATAAGCAACCTAAATAGTTAATCATGATAAAGAAACTGAAATCGACACTCAACCTCTGGAATATTATTATTAATAAAAACAAAACAATAGGTGTGAACATTTTGGCTAACCTTGCTCATTTGAAAGCACAAAAGCCCAATAACGAGACTGCTTCCTGTAAACTGGCTAAACACTACTGGCGAAAAACAGACCTGATATTCATGTACAAAACTAAACAGAAACTTATCGTCATTAAGAAAAAAATATATAGACTTTAATTATCTTACTCTATTATGGTTTGGTGGTGACGTGCACATTTCCTTATTTCAAGATACATTTTTCTGTATTTGTTTACAGTTTTTGTCTCAGTAAACAACCCATTCTCATTTGGGTCTATATGTTGTAAGTTTTCTTTGAGAATTTTCAACTGAGTCGTCGCTTGGTAAGCCAAGGCCCCGATTAAAGGATCAATCACACCACAGGCTAGTACAGAATAAGCAACCCCTACAAAAAAATATGCTTCTAAACGGTAAATTTTTAGGATATATAGTTCAGTAAATCCTCTCTACTGTTGTGAAATTAGGCATTATGAACGAGGTAACAAAAAATTTAATTGTGAATTAATTGCAGTGTCATTTTTAAATAATTTCACTCATTCAAAAATATCTGAAGCTTTTTCTGTAAAACCAAAAATGAGGAAACAATTTTCTGGATTTTTATTTACCTAGTAAAACCAGGATGAACTCAGTGTAGTAATACACTGCTTTGTTTTTCACCCATTTGGGCATCCACACGTTGAGTGGTAATTGTCGATGGTTCAAAATTGCCTGTCCCACGAAACCAGTGTAGCCCACCAGACACCCAACAAAAAAAATCTTGGAATTTCTCCGACAAATGTTGACACAATCCGCGATGGTTTTCCTGTGTTTTTCTGTAACCACGTTGAAGAACGGGTCGTCAAAATAGTGAATACAACGCCTCATTCTCTCCAGATTCGTCACAAAAGGAAGAAATTTCAGTGTGTAAAATATCATTGCAACCATCATAAAGTCGTTATAATTAAAACTGGTCAATTCTTCGTTTAGCAGAAAATGAAGCGCACTCAAACTCGTGATGGGTAACATCGCTGAAATGTAAACCACGTACGAGTACACTTTATACAAAAATTTGTTACTGTCTGCAGGATAAAGACCGACGATTTTTAAGACACTCGTATTCAGATTGAAACTATACGTCGCAACCCTTTCCATTTCGACGCTGACTAAACAACATGACGACTTTTAATCATCTTTATACCTGTTATTCTCTTTTGATTTTTTTAATTAAAGGCGGCTTCCCTTCAACTACATTAATTTTACATCAAACTGCTGTAAAACACGAAACGTGGTTGGAATCGAGCTGGGTAAAGAATTTTTTTTAAAGAAGACTTCAATGGACTGTAATAAATTTTTCATGGAGTTCCGCTGTTGGTATGCAATGATATCATAGTCACAAAGGATTCGTTTGAGCTTGCATTTTTTTATTTCTTTTAGTGAAAAAAGCGTAATTAATAGTTGCTTTTATTGTCTTGGTGATGGTGGGTTCATTGTGGAGTGGAGTGAGTGTGTTGTTCGAAAACAGGTCGCAAATAAATAATTACTTGAAATCAATGTTTGCGGAAATTGGAATACAGGTTGGTTATCGGTTTAAGTAATAATTGTTAGAGAGATTTAATTTGTGCGCTTGCTAAAATTGCCAAATATTTATTTTATTATCACTATTACACTATTATTATTGTTTTCGTTATATATTAATTAATCTTTCAAGTAAAATATGAAGTGTGGTTTTTTGTATTAATTTTTTATGTCACTGAAGCCAGAATATTTAATTTAATAGTACAATTACACTTTGTTTTATTAGAAAAACAAAATAATTCTCTTTTGTTTTCTATCATCATGAGAAAGGACAATTTAGTACAAAAAACCTGTTTGTTACTTTTAATTTCATACAGATGAAAAATATGATAAGTATGTTAAATTTCCATAAAAAAAAATACAAGATTATACAATAAACGCTTTACAAAAAAAAAGTTTGATGACCGAAATTGTTCGTATTTATGAAGAAACTGTGATTTTAGACATTAATCTTTTTAGGAATCAGTTCAGGTTTTCTTTAAATCTCTAGAAAAATTGTTACGTTCTAAATAAATTAACACAGAATTTGTATTAAACTCGCAATTAATTTACAACAATATTTCAAAAGTTTTTAAAATTCTTTCGAAATCTAGACGCCACTGGTTCCCAAGATTGTTTTAAAATTTTTCAAGATCAGAGCATCAAGAGTTTTCGAAATTCTTTTAAACTTCTTCAAAATCAACACACCATTGATCTCCCAGATTCTTTGAAACTTGTTAAAAAATCAAAACAACAGGGGTCATCGAGATTCTGTCAAACTTAGTTAAAATCGAAACATCAAAGTTTCCAGAGACCCTTTAAAATTCTTTCAAAAGCGAGATCTCCGACATTCTGTTGAAGTTTTTCAAAATCAAAACACCATAGATCGTCGAGAATCTTCAAAATTCTTTCAAAACCTAGACAGCAAGAATCTCCGAGATTCTTTTAAACTTTTTCAAAGTCAAAACACTGAATATTCCTGAGATTCAAGCATCAGGGGCCGCAGATTTTTATTAAAATCCTTTCAAAAATAATACACCAGGGATCTTTCAAAATTTTTCAAAATCGAACCACCCTAGATCCCCGATTTGCTCAGACCTCAGACATTTTCAAAACTAAAACATCAAAAGTCAGAAACTTAAAAAAATATTTCAAGACCTAAACATTAGGAGTCCTGGAGACCTTTTTAAACTTTTTCAAAATCAAAACAGCACAGGTCCCCGAAATTCAGAATTAAAATACCAAAATTTCCTGACATTCTTTGAAACTTGGTCAAAATCAAAATATCAAAGTCCCCAGAAATTCTTTGAAATTATTTCAAAAGCAAAACACCAACTATCTTCGAAATTCTTTCAAATTTTTCAAAATTAAAATACAGGAGGCACCCGAATATTTTCTAAATTCCTTCAAAACCTAGATGTCAAAAGCCCCCGGTGTTTTTTTTAACTTTTTGAAAATCATAACTCCAGGGGCTTTCGAGATTTCTTGAAAGTTACTCAAAATTAAAGCTTCAAGAATTCCTGAGATTCTTTCAAAATTCTTGTCAAAATGAAAACATTAAAGTCTCCAGATATTCTTTAAAATCATAACACCAAACGTCCTTGGAAACCGTTAAAATTAAACATTTCAAAAATCAAAATACGACAGGTCCCCAAATTCTCCCATTTTTAAAGTCAAAGCATTAGAGGCCCCTGAGAATCTTAAAAATTCTTTC
Source organism: Zophobas atratus (assembly GCA_022388445.1). Classification (NCBI taxonomy): domain Eukaryota; kingdom Metazoa; phylum Arthropoda; class Insecta; order Coleoptera; family Tenebrionidae; genus Zophobas; species Zophobas atratus. The sequence goes on along the minus strand of CM039442.1, from coordinate 52,097,917 downwards.
AAAATCTGGACGCCAACTGCTCCCAAAATTATTTTAATTTTTTTTTAAATCAAAACATCAAGGGTCTTCGAAATTCTTTTGAACTTCTTCCAAATCAACACACCAACACAACATTTTAAAAATCAAAACAAGAGGGGCCCCCGAGATTCTTTCAGACTTAGTAAAAATCAAAACATCAAAATCTCCAGACATTTTTTTAAATTCTTTCAAAAATCCCCGACAATCTGTTTTTTTTTTAATCATAACACCACAAGCCGTCGCGAATTTTTCAAGTTCTTTCTAAACCTAGACGCTAGGAGTCCACGAGATTCTTTGAAACTTTTTCAAAATCAATAAAACACCAGGAGGGAGAGTCTTAAAAATTCTTCCAGACCTGGACGCCAGGAGTGCTCAAGACTTTTTAAAAAATTTTCAAAATCGAAACAGTACGGGTCCACGAGATTCTGCCAAACTGATTCAAAATTAAAGCACCAAGATTTCTACCAAAATCAAAATATCAAAGTACCTAGAGGTTTTTTAAAGTTCGTTCAAAAGTAAAACACCAAGATTCAAAGTTTTTCAAAATCAAAAAATCAGGGGTTTCCAAAATTTTTTAAAATTAATCAAATTAATTAATTAAAGCTTGTGTTTTTTTGAGTACCTTGTATTCCTTCCGTTATATGGATTCCTGAGTTTCCCTGAGTTGTTTGCCCTGTCTCGGATTGTCTTGACTTCAATCGGATTCTTTTGGATCGTGTCGGATTTTATCTCATTTTTCGGATCATGTTCGATTTTCTCGGATTCTTTCAGATTCTTTCGGATTCGCTCACATTCTGTCGGATTCTTCCGTATTCTCCCGAATTTTTCCGGAATCTCTAGGAATTTTTTATATCCTCTCGTACTCTTTCGAATTCACACGGATTTCTTCCGATTGTCTCGAATTTTCTAGAGTTTTTTCATATTCTTTCGAATTATTTTCGGATCCTTCCTATTTCCTGAGATCCTTTCAAAATCTTTGTTAAAATCAAAACTTCAGAGTCCACAGATACTCTTTAAAATTATTAAAAAAAAAGATACCAAGAATTCCCGACATTCTTTCAGATATTTCCAAAATCCAAACACTAGAGGCCATTGAGAACCTTTAAAATTCTTGCAAAATATGGAGCCCACGGATCCCCGAGATTCTTGGAAACTTTTTCAAAGTCTTAACAACAGGAGTTCTCGAGATCCTTCTAAACTCTTTCGAAGTCAAAACACCCGTTGATCCCGAGATTCTTTCAGACATTTTCAAAACCAAAATACCAGAAATTCCCGAGAATCTTTAAAACTTTTTAAAAAACTAAACACTAGGTGTCCTCTAGATTCGTAAAAATTCTTTCAAAAAATAGACATCAAAAATCGCCGTGATCCTTTCAAAAAGGTTTTCAAATCAAAACACTAGAGAACCCGAGAACTTTAAAATTCTGTAAAAATATAGGGCCCAAAGGTTCCCGAGATGCTTCAAAACCTGTTCAAAATCAAAACTACAGGAGTCTCCTAGATTTTTTTAACATTTTTCAAAATCAAAACACCCGTGGTCCCTCAGATTCTTTCAGACACTGTCAAAATCAAAATACCAGCAGCCCCCGAGAATATTTAAAACTTTTTCAAAATCAAAACACCGGGGGTCCTCGAGATTTTTTTAAATTCTTTCAATAATTCTTTCACCAGGGGTTCCGAGATTCTTTTAAAATTTTTCAAAATCAAAACATCAAGGGATCCTGAAATTCTTTCAAACTTTGTCGAAATTAAAACGTCGGGGGTCCCTAGAACAAGACAAAAAGGGTCCTCGATATTCTTTAAATTTTTTCAAAATTAAAACATCAAGAGTTTCCCAGATTTGTTCAAACTTATTCAGAATCAAAACACTGAGGGATTCCTAAGATTCTTTGAAACTTGATCAAAATCAAAACGTTAAAAAAAATACCAGGGATCCTCGACATTTTTGCAAAATAGTTCAAAATCAAAACACCCGGGATCCCCGATTTTTTCAGACATTTCCGAAACCAAAACACCAAAAGCCCCGAGAATTTTAGAAAATTTTTAAGACCTTTTAAACTTTTTCAAAATCAAAATGGCAGAGGTCCACGAGATTCTCTCTTATTCAAAATTAAAGCACCGAGATTTCCTGCGAACTTTGTCAAAACCAAAATTTCAAAGTACCTGGAAATCCTTTAAATTTTTTTTAAAGCAAAACACCAAGGATTCTTTGAAAGTTTTTCAAAGTTAAAACACAGGAGGCGCCCGAGAGTTTTCAAAATTCTTTTAAAACCCATACGCCAAAAGCCATCGACGTTTTTTTTTTATTTTTTCAAAATCAAAACATCAGGGGTTTCTGAGGTTTTTTTTAAACTTATTCAAAATTAAAGGTTGTGTTTTTTTGGATACCATACCTTGTGTTCCTTCTGTTATATAGGTTCCTGGGTTTCCCTATGTTTTTTGGTCTGTCTCGGCTTGTCTCGACTTCAATCGGATTCTTCTGGATTGTGTCGGATTTTATCTCATTTTTTCGGATTCTGTTCGATTTTCTCGGATTCTCTCAGATTCTTTCGGATTCCCTCACATTCTCTCGGATTCTTTTGGACTGTTCCGAATTCTTTCAGATTCTTCCGTATTCTCTCGCATTTTTCCGGAATCTATGATCTTCTCGGATTTTTGTGCAATTATCTTATATACTTTCGGATTCTTTTGGATTCACACGGATTTCTACGGATTCTCCCGAATTTTCTCATATCCTTTCAAAATTTGTTCAGTTATTTGCGGTATTTTTTCGGATTCTCTAGAACCGTATTCGGATTCTTCCGTATTCTCCCGGATACTCCAGTATTCTTTTCCGGATTTTCCCTTATCCTCTCGTATTTTTCTGGATTCTCTGTGATTCTCTCTGAATTTTGTGGGATTCTTTCATATATTCTTTTCGGATTCATATAGATGTCTTCTGATACTCTCGGAAATTCTAAAAAAATCTCATATTCTTTGGAAATGTGTTTTGTTCTTTGCGATATTCTTTCGGATTATATTGGATTCTCTATAATTATTTTTGGAATTTTCCGTATTCTCTTGGATTCTCAGATGTTCTCTCGTATTTTTCTGGATTCTCAGTGAACCTTTCGGAATTTTGTGGGACTCTTTTACATCCTCTCGTACTCTGTCAGATTCGCACGGATTTCTTCAACTTGTCTCGAATTTTCTAGAGTTTTCTCATAATCTTTCGAATTATTTTAGACTTCTTCCGTATTCTCTCCTTCCTTTCTATTTCATGAGATTCTTTCAAAATCTTTTTCAAAATTAACCCATCAGAGTTTCCAGATACTTTTTAAAATTATTTCAAAAACAAGATATGTACCAAGAATCCCCGACTTTCTTTCAGATATTTTCAAAATCAAAACACTAGGGACCCTTGAGAACCTTTCAAATTCTTTCAAAATATAGAGGCACGGGAGCCCAAGATCCTTTTAAACTTTTTCAAACTCAAAACATCCGTGGTCCCCAAGATTTTTTCATACATTTTCAAAATCCAAATACCAGAGATCTCCGAGAATCTTTAAATTTTTTTCGAAATCAAAACCCCAAGTGTCCTCTAGATTCTTTAAAATTCCTTCAAAACCTTGACGCCAGGATTCCACGAGATTCTTTTAAACTTTTTCAAATTCAAAACTAAAGGAGTTCCCGAGATTCTTTCAAAATTAAAACACCAACATTTCTGAAATTCTTTCAAACTTTGTCAAAATCAAAATATCAAAGTCCCCAGAGATACTTTAAAATTCTTTCAAAAGCAAAACACCAAGGATACTCGCCGTTCTTTTAAACTTGTTCAAAATTAAAACACCATAGGCCCTCGAGAATTTTCAAACATTTTTCAAAACCTAGACGCCAAAAGTTCCGGATATTTTTTTTAAGTTTTCCAAATCAAAACACCAGGGATTTTCGAGATTCCTTAAAACTTATTCAAACTTAAATTTCCAAGGTTTCCTGAGATTCTTTCCAAATCTTTGTCAAAATCAAAACACCAGAGTATCTAGACAAATCGCCGACATTCTTCCAGCAATTTACAAAATCGTAACACTGGAGGCCCTTGAGAACCTTTGGAATTAAAAAATATGAAAATCAAAACACCAGGGGTCTCCGAGATTCTTTCAGATATTTTTAAAGTCAAAACACCATTGGCCTCCGAGAATCTTCAAAATTCTTTCAAAGTCTAGACGCCAAGACTGTTTTATTTATCTTTTTTTAATCAAAACACCAAGGGTCTTCGAAATTCTTTTAAACTTCTTTAAATCAACATACCAACACATCTTTTTAAAAATCAAAACACAAGGGTCCCCGAGATTCTAACAGAATTAGTTAAAATCAAAACATCAAAATCCACAGAGATTCTTTCAAAAGCAACACAAAATAATTCGAAAGAATATGAGAGAGCTCTAGAAACTCTCTCATATTCTTTCGAATTATTTTCGGATTCTTTCGTATTCTCTCGGATTTCTCCTTGGCTTATCATATTTTTCCCGATTCTCGGTAATCCTTTTAAATTTTGGTGGGATTCTTTCATATCCTCTCGCATTCGTTCGGATTCACAAGCATTTCTACGGATTCTCCAGAATTTTTAATAATTTTCTAGAGTTCCTTCATATTCTTTCGAATTATTTTCGAATTCTTCCGTATTCTCTCCTTCCTTTCTATTTCATGAGATTCTTTCAAAATCTTTGCCAAAATTAAACCATCAGAGTCCCCAGATACTCTTAAAATTATTTCAAAAACAAGATACCAAGAATTCCTGACATTCTTTCAAATATTTTCAAAATCAAAATCTTGAGGCCCTTGAGAACCTTTAGAATCCTTTCAAAATATAGAGTACACGGGTCCCCGAGATTCCTTGAAACTTTTTCAAAGTCTTAACAACAGGAGTTCTCGAGATTCTTTCAAAGTCTTTCAAAATCAAAACGTCCGTGTTTCTTAAGATTCTTTCAGACATTCTCAAAATCAAAATACCAGAGATCCGCGAGAATTTTTAAAATTTTTTCAAAATCAAAACACCAGGTGTCCTCTAGATTCTTTAAAATTTCTTCAAAAACTAGACATCAAAACAGGAGTCTCCTAGATTTTTCTAACATTTTTGAAAATCAAAACACCTGTGGTCCCTGAAATTCTTTGAGACACTGTTATAATCAAAATACAACAGTTCCCGAGAATCTTTAAACTTTTTCAAAATGAAAACACAAGGGGTCCTCGAGATTTTTTTTATTCTTTCAAAAACTAGACACCAGGTTATTTTTAAATTTTTCAAAATTAAAACAACAGGGGTCTCGCAATCTTTCAAACTTATTCAAATCAAAACACCAAGGTTCCCCGAAATTCTTTAAAATTTTTTCAAAATCAAAACACGAAGAGTTACCGAGATTCATTCAAACTTATTCAGAACCAAACACTGAGGGATTCCTAAGATTCTTTCAAACTTGATCAAAATCAAAACGTTAAAGGCTCGAGATATTCATTAAAATCTTTTCAAAAACAATATACCAGGGATTTTCGACATTTTTGCAAAATATTTGAAAATCGAAACATCCGGGATCCCCGATTTTTTCAGACATTTTCGAAACCAAAACACCAAAAGCCTACACTCCAAGTGTCCTCGAGACTTTTTTAAACTTTTTCAAAATCAAAAGAGCACGAATCCCCGAGATTCTTTCAAACGTATTTAAAATTAAAACACTAACATTTCCTAAAATTCTTTCAGAAGCAAAACACCAATGATTGTTTCAAACTTTTTCAAAATTAAAACAAAGGAGGTCCCTAGACGCCAAAAGTCCCTGATGTTTTTTTAATTTTTTCAAAATCAAGACACCACGGGTTTACCATATTCTTTGAAATTATTCAAAATTAAAGCTCCAAGATTCTAAAATTCTTTCAACATCTTTGTCAAAATTAAAACATCAGAGTCCCCAGATATTCTTTAAAATTATTTCAAAAGCAAGATACGAAGGATCTCGAAATTTTTTTAGCTATTTTCAAAATCATAATAATAGAGGCCCTTGAGAATTTTTAAAATTAAAAATTTTCAAAATCAAAACACCAAGGGTCCTTCAGATTCCCTTAAACTTCTTCAAAATCAACACACCAGCGCAACTTTTTAAAATCAAAACAACAGGGGTCCTCAAGACGATTTGAGACTTAGTCCATATCAAAGCATCAGAATCCACAGATATTCTTTAAAATTCTTTCAAAAGCAAGACACCACAGATCCAGACATTCTTTTAATTTGTCAAAACCTAGATACCAGGAGTCCAAGAGATCCTTTCAAACTTTTTCAGACTCAAAACCACAAGAGTTTTGAGATTTTTTTAAACTTTTTCAAAATTACAACACCCGTGGTCCCCAGACATTTTCAAAATCAAAATGCCAACAGCCCCCGAGAATCTTTAAAACCTTTTCAAAATCAAAACACCAGGGGTCCTTGAGATTTTTTTAAATTCTTTCAAAAACTAGACACCAGGAGTCCCGAGATTCTTTTAAAATTTTTCAAAATCAAAACAACAGGATTCTCGCGATTTTTCAAATTTATTCAAAATCAAAGCACCAAGGGTTCCCGAGTTTCTTTCAAACTTTTTAGAAATTAATTAAAATGTCGGGGGTCCCTAGAACAAAAGGAAAAGGGGCCTCGACATTCTTTAAACATTTTTCCAATATCAAAACATCAACAGTTCCCGAGATTCATTCAAACTTATTCAGAATCAAAACACTGAGAGTTCTTGAGATTCTTTCAAACTTGGTCAAAATCAAAACGTTAAGGGCTCGAGATATTCATTAAAATCCCTTCAAAAACAATACACCAGGGATCTTCGACATTTTTGCAAAATATTTCAAAATCAAAACACCCGGGATCCCCGATTCTTTCAGACATCTTCGAAACCAAAACACCAAACGTCCAGGAGAATCTTAAAAAAATTTTAAGAGACTTTTCTAAATTTTTTCAAAATCAAAAGAGCACGAGTTCCCGAGATTCTTTCAAACGTATTTAAAATTAAAACACCAACATTTCCTAAAATTCTTTCAAAAGCAAAACATCAATGATTCTTTCAAACTTTTTCAAAATTAAAACAAAGGAGGTCCCTAGACGCCAAAAGTCCCCGATGTTTTTTTAACTTTTTCAAAATCAAAACACCACGGGTTTACCAGATTCTTTGAAATTATTAAAAATTAAAGCTCCAAGATTTTCTGAGATTCTTTCAACATCTTTGTCAAAATGAAAACATCAGAGTCCCCAGATATTCTTTAAAATAATTTCAAAAACAAGATACCAAGGATCCCCAACATTCTTTCAGATATTTTCAAAATCAAAATACTCGGGACTCCCGATTTTTTCACACATTTTCAAAACCAAAACACCAGACCTAGACGCCAGGAGTCCCCGAGATTCTTTTAAACTTTTTCAAAATTAAAACACCAGAAGTTTCCGAGATTCTTTCAAACTTATTCAAAATTAAAACACCAACATTTCTGGAGATTCTTTCAAACATTTTCAAAATCAAAATATCAAAGTCCCCAGAGATTCTTTAAAAATTTTTCGAAAGCAAAACAGCAAGGATTCCCGCCATTTTTTCAAACTTTGTCAAGATTAAAACTCAAGAGGCTTCCGAGAATCTTTAAAATCCTTTCAAACCTAGACGTCAGGAGTCCCCGAGCCTCTTTCAAACTTTTTCAAAATTAAAACGCCTGGGATCGCCGATATTCTCTCAGACATTTGCAAAATTAAAACACCAGATGCCCCAGATATCATTAACTTTTTTTCAAAAACAAAATATATACCATGGATTTCCGACAATCTTTCAGATATTTTCAAAATCAAAACACTAGAGGCCTTTGAGAACCTTTAATTTTTTTCAAAATATAGAGCGCAAGAGTCCCCAAGATTTTTTTAAACTTTCTCGAAAACAAAACAATAGGAGTCTCCTAGATTCTTTTAAACTGTTTCAAAATCAAAACACCCGTGGTCCCTGAGATTCTTTCAGACATGTTCAAAATGAAAATACCAAAAAATTCGAGAATCTTTAAATCTTTTTCAAAATCAAAACATCAAGGGTCCCTTTTTGGTCTTTAAAAATTTTTGTGACAGAATTTTACAATTTTGAAATTTTGCATAGGCTTTAAGAATATTGGTTTATCCTTTACAAAAGTGTATACCTTACTTGAACCGCATAACCGGCTTAAAAATTATTTAATGAACCAATTTATTTTATTTATTTATTTATTAGATAAAAACGGCGCATTTGAGTTCTATTTTTGTCCTAGATTGTGGGAAGATCAGAAAAAAATTTAAAAAAAATTGACTCCTCCATTCTTAAATATTTTTTTGGATATTTAAACTCTTTAATTGTTATACAAAAAAAAAACATGAATGTTGATGTTTTCAAAACACCATTTTTTTTTTTTTTAATTGTCTGGAGCTCACAAACAGTAACTACATAAATATTTTGGTTATAAAATAATTAAATAAAAAAAGGTTTCAGTAATAAATGATGTAACAATAAATAAAAAAAACGCATCTTACTTAACTACCGTTTATCACAGTCACAGTACATTTCCAAAAAAAAATTTTACAAAATTTAGACGGCGTAATTTAAGAAGAATGCAAATTCTTGTTGATATACTAGCAATTTTACATTTTTAATTGTGACATTTAAAATAGTCTAAACTATTTTTACAATAAAGACACATTTTTGCTTCTGTTATATACTGCACTTGGACTAATAGTTCTTTAAAACAGCCAACAATGAATACGCTCGTCTTAAAATCTAAAAAAAGAAATAATAAACTACTAACTACAAGAATATTTTAGTTGGACTATACCGTTGTGAATGTTACAAGAGACAAGTCGAATAATTTTCCAGCAGTCACAACCATGGGTTTCTGGGACCTCTCCATCAAAATACCTAGAGCTTTTTGGGCACTGGTGCTGCACTCGTACCATTTACTCATATAAACCGCATTCGGTAAAGTCTTACTCTAAAAATAATTAAACTTAACACACATATATTACCTTTCATTAAAAACCACCTCCTCAATGAGCAGCGTTCCGTAATAACAGTAAAAAAATATTTGAAAGAACAACACACTAAGATAGTTCATCATAATGAGGGCAGTAACATCGATAGTTAACAACTGAAACACCAATTATTGCTACAAATAAGCACAAAAATACAAAAATTAATACCTTGCTAATTTGGAAACAGAGAAGGCCGATTACCAGACTACTTCCTGCAAACTGACTAAAGACCACCGGCGAAAAACACTCCTGGTATTCTTTGACAAAACTAAACGAAAAATTGACTAAAATTAAAAATTTTAGATAATTATAAATACATGTATACGTTACTTCAGAATTTTTTGATGACGCTGAACACAGTTTTTCAGCTGAAAATAAACTGCTTCATATTTAACGGATTCGTTGTGGACTTGAGCATCCAGATGTTGTAAATTTTCTTTCAGAACTTGGACTTGGGCAGCAGCTTGATGGACCAATCCACCTATTAGAGGATCAATTGTGCCACATGCCAGGACTGCATATATGGCACCTGAAAATAAACTTTAAAAGTAATTTCCACCTAAAATTTAGAAGTTTTTCTTACCCAACATAACCAGAAAATGTACTATATAGTAACAAAGGGCTCTCTCTTTCACAAATTTGGGTATCCAGACGTTCAGTGGCAACTGCTTCAGATTCAGGACAGCTTGTCCAATAAATCCGGTCAAACCCGCAATACACCCCACAAAAAAAACTTTGGAGTTCCTGCGACAAACATCCACACATTCTTTGACAATTTCTCTGTGTTTTTCTTGAACCACGGTGTAGAATGGATCGTCAAAGTAGTGAATACAGTTTTTAATCTTAGCACTATTTTTCACAAACGGGAGAAATTTGAACGTATAAAACACCATAGCAACCATTATAAAGTCGTTGTAAGTAAAATTGGTAAAATCTTCAGTGAACACAAAGTGCAGCAAACCCAAAGTCGTCGCCGGAATCATCGCTAAAATATAAATAACGTGAGCGTAGACTGTGTGTAAATTCTGATAACTGTTGGATGGATAAAGTCCGATGACTTTCATCACACGTATGTTAAGACTGAAACTATACGCCGCCACTTTTTCCATTTTCACTGGGAACTAAATGACTGGTTGCAAGCACGTACCTTATATAACTCGCTCATTGAATTTTTTTTTAATTCAACTGCGTTCCCCTCAATTACATTAATTTTACATCAAAGTCTCTAAAAACACGAAAGTGATTCGAGTCGAATCGACTGACTTTCAATTAAAAAAAGACTTCAATGGATGCTAATAAAATTTTCAGGCGGTTTCTGTGGTGGTATGTAATAGCATCAAAGCCGCAAAGGTAAGAATTAAACATGCAACTGTGGGCTCGTTTTAGTTACAGAGGGCTTAATTAGTAGTTGCTTTTTTTATGTTTAGTAATTTCAGTGTGCTGTTAAAGCAAACCTGATGTGTTCGAGAATACGAGCACATGCGAGTGAATTGGTGAATAATTGAGTAAAATCAATTGTTGTTGGAATCTGTTTTGTGGAGTTTGTTCTAAACACTCAGGGAATGTCACGTAACGTGTTTTAAATTTTATGTTTTCGTACGTCTTCTGATTGAGATTATTTCACACCTATGGTAATTAGTGTAAGTGAGCACTTTTTAATAAGTTAAATCTAATTCACAACTTAAATCTGTGTTTCGACCTAGATTCTCAACCATGTCATCAATATTTTACGTAAACATAACTGAGTTACACTGGCTATTATTTCAGAATTGACGATTAGCTAGATCTTGTCAGACATACTAATATTGTTAAAGAATTTTAGAACTGATTAATTTCAATGAAATAAACAATTCAAAAATAGGAGCAGTAAAAAAATTGAACATTCATTCTGCAAATTTTCTATTTTTATTTTGCTAAGAAAATTCGTTTTTCGTTATTCAGTTTTTCCACATTTAAAGAACAGTTCTGAAAAATCGAAAATGTGTTTTAGGTTGCTCCCATTTCAAAACACAAGCGATACATCATTGATCACGTGTAAATGACACAGTGGTGAGTCAACATGTTCTTCGCATAGTATTTCAGCTGTACAATTAATTTAGAGATTATCTGTCCTAGATTCATATGTTTGACGTCTACGGGCGGATTTCTTTTCAAATTTTAAGCATATTCTGGCCACGGTTTATAATTTGAAAGTCAAAATATGTATTTTTATGTTTTCAGAAATAATTCGACAGATATCATCGGTAATTGAAATCTTCACTAATTAATTTACTAATACAAAATAATTTTTTTTAATTTAATTACTTATCCGGTCACTCTATGTTACTGTGTAGAAGGTTTTCAGTGAAGTAAGTATGTGTTCTTCTTTACGAAGCATTTCTGTATCCGTCTATGTTATTCTATATCAATCTATATTATTCTTAAGTTGATCATAAGTGCGTCATGACTATAAGAATCGTTAAAAAAAGTGGACATATACTTCTAAACTCATAAAACTTGGCAAAAATGAGACTTCTGTCTAAACTTTGAAACTTTCTTTGGTATCATCGGTCACATTGGGTGCCAGAAACGCTATAAAACAAAAGAAAACTTGAAAAGTATAATTTCTAGAATTTCGTAACGAATTTCTTGAATTTACTAACGCTAAAATGTGGAAATATATCCGTCTACATATATTCTTTTATATCGGTCTATATTCTACCGTATCCATCTATATTTTTCCATAATCGTCCATACTCTGTACTGTTTTGTACATCCTTCTATATCGGTCTAGATTTTTGTATATCCTTCTATATATATATTTTTCTACATTTGTCCACATATTCTGCTATATTCTTGTACAACCGTCTATACGTACCCATACTCCTCTATGTCCATCTATAGAACGAAGGACGAAGGTCGAAAAGGACGAAAAGGACGACGTACGAAAAGGATGAAAGACGAAAAGACGAAAAGGTCGAAGGATGAAAAGGACGAAATATGAAAGACGAAAAGGGCGAAGAACGAAGGACGGAGGATGAGGGACGAAGGACGAAGGACCGAGGACGAGAAACGAAAGACGAAAAGGACGAGAAGGACGAAGGTTGAAGGAAGAAGGACTAAGTGCGAAGGACGAAGGACGAGGGAAGGAAAACGAAAAGTAAGAAGAGGACCAAAAACGAAGGACGAAGGACGAAAAGGACGAAGGATGAAAAGCAGGAAAAAAAAGGACGAAGAGGATGAAAAGAACGAAGAACGAAGGACGCAGGACGAAGGACGAAAAATGAAAATTAAGAAGAGGATGAAACACGAAGAACGAAGGGTGAAAAGGACGAGAAGGACGAAGGACGAAAAGGACGAAGTACGAAAAGGACTAAAGACCAAAAACGAAGGACGAATGACGAAAGATCAAGGACGAAGGACGAAAAGGACGTAGGACGAAAATGACGAAGGATGAAAACTACGACAAGAACGAAGGACGAAGTACGAAAAACGGAAGACGAAGGATGAAATGGACGAAAAGGACGAAAGACGAAAAGGGTAAAGGACGAAAGACGAAAAGGATGAAGGACAAAAAGGACGAAAAGGACGAAGGACGAAAAGGACGACGAGGACGGAAAGGATGAAGGTCGCAGGACGAAGGACGAAAAATGAAAATTAAGAAGAGGATGAAACACGAACAACGAAAAGACGAAGGACGTAGAACGAAAATGACGAAGGATGAAAAGGACGATAAGAACGATAAGAACGAAGGACGAAGGTCGAAGAACGGAAGACGGAGGATGAAAAGGACGAAAAGGACGGAAGGGACGAGGATCGAAAAGGACGAAGGTCGAAATGGACGAAAAGGACGAAAGACGAAAAACGAAGGACAATGACGAAAGATCAAGGACGAAGGATCAAGGACAATTATACAAGATGAATGATAAAGGACGAAGGACGAAGGACCAAGGACAAAAAGGACAGAGGACGAAGGACGAAAGGCTAAAAGGACGAAGGACGAAAGGCTAAAAGGACGAAGGACGAAAGGACGAAAAGGTCGAAAGATGAAAAGGACAAAAAGGACGAAGGACGAAGGACCAAGAACGGAAGACAAGGGACGAAAAGACGAAAATTACGAAAGACGAAAAAGACAAAGGACGAAAAGGACGAAAAGAACGAAGTATGAAAGACGAAAAGGACGAAGGACGAAAAGGACGAAAAGGATGAAAAGTACGAAGGACTTTAAGGACGAAGGGCGAAGGACGAAGGACGATGGACGAAGGACGAAGAACGGAGAACAAGAGATGAAGGACGAAGGACGAAGGAGCTCCAGAATTTATTTTCGGCTTCGTTTCTTCGAAAATTACGGAAATTTTTTAGAATTTCTAAACTTTTTGTTTTTCAAACCGAATACCTGATTTTTAGACAACTTTTCCAAATGCTCAATTCTTCAACATTTTATGAAATTTTCGACCTTTTTCAACCAACCTCGAAAACCACTAATTTATGCTTTTTCAATGTTCCCATTTTTTGACTTGAAATGTTGAAAAATCGAAAATTGGAAAATCGAAAAAGTGGAAAAAACGAAGAATTGCACCTCGAAGAAATGAACAAACGAAAAATCGCAAATTTAAGAACCGGAAAAACAAAAAATTGAAACAGTAATCTAAAAACGAACAACTTAAAAATCGAAAAAATTCATCATTCGAAAAATTGGAAAGAAGCAAAAACGCGAAAACTTGAAGTTGGAAAATCCAAACATTCTAAAATAGAAAAATTATGGAATCGCCAAAATTGTAGAGGATTAAAAAACTGGAAAAGTACATATGAAGAATTCCTAAAATTAAAAATGGAAAAATTAAAATTAGATAAATTAAAATCGGAAAATTGAAAAACTAAATTTAGAGAAAAAACATATTAGTGAAAAAATTGGAAAGAAGGAAAAAGGAATCGATTGGAAAAATTGTGAAATTAAAAAGTGAAACATTTTAAAAATTAGTATTAATATTACATATTTAAAAGGAAACTAGAAAAATTGCAAACCAGACATAGAACAAACGAAAAATTAATACCTAAATCCAAAAGTTGAAAAATCCAAAAATTGCAAAAAGAAACATAAAAAAATCACGAAGTATGAAAGACGAAAAGAACGAAGGACGAAAAGGACGAAAAGCACGAAGGACGAAAAGGACGAAGGACGAAGGACAAAGGACGGGGGACGGAAAGGACGAAGGACGACGGACGAAAAGAACGGAAAACGGAAGACTAAGGATGAAAAGGACGAAAAAGACGAAGTGCGAAAAGGACGAAGGACGAAGGACGATGGACGAGGACGAAGGACGGAGGATGGGGGACGAAGGACGACGGACGAAAAGACGAAGGACGAAGGACAAAAGAGCGAAGGACGAAAAAGACGAAGGACGAAAACGACGAAAACGACGAAAAGGACGAAATAGACGAAAAAAAAAACTCAAAACTTTTCTTATTATGAACTGTTTTTATAGTTTTGAGGTTTATCTTCGGTGTAGAAATTTTAATAGTTTATTGATTTAATTTATTATTGGACTTGTGTAAAATTGTATTTGTAAGTTTTTAGCACCAATAAAGTATTAATTGAAAAAAAAACGATGGCCGAGGAACGAAGGACGAAGGAGGAAGGACGAAGGGTGAGAAGGACGATAAGAACGAAGGACGAAGGACGAAGGACGAAGAACGGAAGACGAAGGATGAAGCGCGAAAAGGACGAAGGACGACGGAAGAAAAGTACAAAGGACGAAGGATGAAAAGGACGAAAAGGACACAAAGGATGAAAAGGGCGAAGGAGAAAAAGGACGAAGGACGAAGGACGGAGGATGAGGGACGAAGGACGAAGGACGGAGAACGAGGGACGAGGGACGAGGGACGAAGGATGAAAAGGACGAAGAAAGAAAACTCAAAACTTTTCTTGTTATGAATTGTTTTTATAGTTTTGAGGATTATCTTCGGTGTAGAAATTTTAATAGTTTATTGGTTTAATTTATTATTTGACTTGTGTAAAACTGTATTTGTAAGTTTTTAACACCAATAAAGTATTGATTGAAAAAAAAACGAAGGCCGAAGAACGAGGGACGAAGGACGAAGGACGAAGGATGAGAAGGACGATAAGAACGAAGGACGAAGAACGGAAGACGAAGGATGAAGCACGAAAAGGACGAGGAGGACGAGGAGGACGAAAAGGACGAGGAGGACGAAAAGGACGAAAAGGACGAGAAGGACTAAGTGTGAAGGATGAAAGACGAAGGATTTAAGGCGAAGGACGAAGCACGAAAGAAGAAGAATGAAGGACGACGAACGAAAAACAAAGGACGTAAAGGACGAAGGATGAAAAGGTGGAAAAGGATGAAGGACGAAGAACGAAAAGGACAAAGGACGAAAGACGAAGGACAGAGAAGAAAAAGGACGAAAGGACGAAGACCGAAGGAAGAAAAGGACGTCTAGCTCCTTCTATATCAATCTATATTTTTATACACCCTTCTATATCCGTCTATATCTTTGTACATCCGTCTATATCCTTTATATCTTTACATCCGTCTATATCTGTCTATACCCTTCTACACACGGGAACGCTTGATTGGAAAATTTATTTTTCACTTCTCTACGTCTAATGACTTAACCCTTGCACAAGAAAAAATATTGACTGTAGATAGTTAGATCATAAAACGTGAAAAATTATCCACTATTTCAGATGTTATCACTTATCCTTACTACTGTTTCACTCTATGATCTTCCAGACGAAGAGGTGGTCGACAATGACGTCATTTACTAGAGGCTGCTGAAAATTCGAATGTCGGTGTTGAATAAAGACTAGGCGCGATTGCCACGTAAGTGCAGGTGTAATTAAGGACAAATTTAGGTGTTTTTTTAAATGTATCTAAAAAATGTGTTTTTGAATTCCCTTTTCACCTGTCTTAGCCAAGTGTTTTCCTTACCTGTGTGTGTTGTTTGATTTAGCTTTGAGAAAAAAAGTCCATCTGAATCCAGAATCTACTTTATCAACTACGGTATCGAACTTTTGACATTTTCGATTGTTCATGTGAAGAAACGAATCTGTAACATTTTCGAGACAGTCTAATAGCAGTGGCGGCTCGTGACCTTTTGAAATGAAGGGACACAATTTGATTGATGAGTTAAATATGAAGACATAAAACAGGCTGTTAAGGTATTACCAATTAATAGACGAAATTGTGTGGTGGAAATAAATACAAAAATACATTCAATAAAAGTAAAAAAGCACTTGTCCATATACCTTAGTGTAGATGAATAAGAAATTACAAATGTTACAGAGAATTCGCCAAAAATAAGTGAGAAAATTAGATTCAAATACTTACATCTTTCGAAAATACTTTATTTTTCGGCAGTTAATGACACAACACAGATTTAAAATTTTTTTAACATTTCTGCTAAGATACTCATGTAAAATAGATTCATACGAGGTGTTCCAACATTTGTTGTAGACTGTAGAAAAAATTCTTCAACGCAATCTATAGAACTATAATTTAAAAGCATTTTCAAACATACAGTGTGTTCCTTTTAACTTATTCAACAAAGTCAATTTGGCCATTTTCATGTTGTATCGACGTTTCATAATCATAACCCCCAGAATATAAAAAAATTTGGCCGAACTTACCTCGCCGCTGAAACAAATCTCTCTTTGAAATGTTATGAAATTTGATTTTGCGACTTTTGTTTTGTGATAAAAATAGTCCTTAAAAAAATTATTTTTTAACATTTAAATTTTCATTTGGAAAAATTTTCTTTCGTTAAATTAGATACTAAAAATTCTCCACGCTGAGAAAAATTTCCAGAATTTATAAAAAAAAAACCGATATAGATACATCGTTCAATAGTTCTTTAACACAGCCACAAGAGAGTAAGCCCTTCTTAAAATCTGAAACAGTGTTAAAAGAAAATTGCATAAATGTAAGCTTTCATTTTCCACTCACCATGGTAAACGTCTCAAGCGATAAAGGCAGTAATTTTCCTGCAGTAACGACAATCGGTTTCTTCGAATGTTCCATAAAAACAATAAGGGCTTTTTTGCAGTGAACATCACATTCGTACCAACGACTCAGATAGATAGCACTTGTTAAACTGTCACTCTACAAGAAAAGTTGTATTAATTTTTTAAAACAGGGTAGTTGCAACCTCTTGAATTAGCAACGATCCGTAATAGCAGTAGAAAAATATTTGAAAAAATAAGACAAAAAAGTCGTTCACCATTAATAAAAAACCAACACCAGTTGTCGTCTGAAAAGAAAATTGTAAAACACTTTCACCTACTCAAATTATACTCAACTCTGCTCATTTGAAAACAAAGCACTCCAATCACAAGACTGCTCCCTGCGAATTGACAAAACACGATTAATGAAAAGCAGCTTTGGAATTCATTTACAAAACTAAACAATAAAATGTTCGTTAGTCACCCGTCTGTAATAAAGTGTATATCTACCTTACTTTAGTATCGTCTGATGATGCTCAACACATTTTTTGATTTTTTGAAAAGTATCAGTGTCGAGTTCTCTGCCTAGGCACTGCAAATTTTCTTTGAGAATTTGAATCTGACCTGTAGCTTGATGACACAATCCAGCTACTAAAGGATCAACCGTGCCACATGATAATACCACGTAGAAAACAACTAAAAATAGATTCCTAAATTCCTTACGAAAAAGTAAAAATTCACCTACCTAGAAATGTTAAAAAGCGTACAAGCTGAAAATGTTGGAGCGACACCTAGTGTCGGCCGTGCGAGGCTCGCTCGTGTAGTCGCCTTCACGAGATGGCTATATTGCGCAGAGCGACACAGCGCCACTTGAAGACGCCATACTTTTAGACACTTCTGGTACGACCGTCCGCGTGGCTACCAGCGCGACTATGTTACGCTCGTCGAATATTCTCTTGTAATGTGCCATAATGTAATATACGTTAGTAACCGATTCCGTGGTGTTTTCATTTCCGCCAACAGAAAAAGCACTGGCTCATCTACTACGAACTGTGGTAACCATACATTTAATGGTAAAATTTCCGGATTTATTAGTGCTGGTGCCAGGAAAGTACATCCCGTCGATAGACAACTAATCAAGAAAACGTTTATATTTCTTCGGCAAACTGTGATACATTCATCCATAATTTTTTTGTGTTCTTTTTTCACCACACTGTAAAGTGGGTCGTCGAAATAATGAATGCACCTTTTAATTTTGTTTCTGTGTATCAAACACGGAGGCAGCTTAAACGTGTAGAATATGATTGCAACCATACCGAAGTCGTTGGATTTAAAATCGGACATTTCTTCCAAATAGACAAAATGAAATAAACTCAAAATTGATATCGGGATCATTGCCACTATGTATAAAACGATGCCGTATAATTTATGCAACTGCTTGTGATTATCTGAAGGATAAAATCCAACGATTTTCAGCACAATTATAGCGATACTGAAGCTACGTTCAGAAATTGTCTTCATGTTGTAAGCTAACTGTGAGAGATGTTATCAATTTATGTAACTTATATACCTACCGATTTCCCTTTGACTTTGCTTCAAAGCGAACTTTCAGGTATTAATTTTTAATCAAAGAAAGACTAAATCGACTGTAATTGAATTAAGAAAAAAGTTTTATTAAAAGAGGGTTCAATGAGCACTAATAAAATTTTCATTTCATTTTCCCCAACGTCATTTTCAGTCACAAAGAGTTCGCTGTCCTGAATGAACTATCGTGCATGTATTGGACACTGTAGTATGTAAATATATTTCAGTATTAAATTACATTTTCTTGTTTTAGATCTTGACAAGTCATAGGAATGACTACTATAATTTCCAGAATCCGCTGTAAAATAATTTTTAAATAAAGGTTTATAAATTAGGTGTTCCATATTTCTTTGAAATAGACCTATCTGTGTATTCGTCAGATATTTTGTGTGTCAGATTTTAAATTTCCGGCCGTGTTGAAGTGGTCGAGTTAACTTGAATTATTAGAAAAAGAAATAGAACGAAAAACAAGGAAATATACGAGGTATATGCCCATTCTGAAAAACTATATCAATTTTGAATTATCGTAAGTATAACACTTATTAATCGTTCAAAAAACCGGACTTCTTTAAGATTTTAATTTTTTGCATTTATAATGCAGTTCTTCTGCTTAATTGTGTCCCAGCTATTAGACAGTATTATCTACTAGAAAGAAATTTCGACTTTATTTCTTCAAAAATTCCTACCATTTTTCTGAAAACCTTTTCTTTTTCAAACCAAATATTTAGAAAATCTTACTCTGGATCTTAAATAAACCATATTTTTCGAATCAGGACGTTGATATCTATATCACAAATTTTTTTATGGATTTTTATGCAACTTATGCAAAAGCTAAATTTTTCAATATGTACTTACCGAAATTTTCGATCTTTTCTTGACCACCTTTGAAAATTACCCAAAGAGTTTTTTTGGTACATCTTGACCACCAGAAGCACTTTTCGGTTTAATTTCTCAGAAAATTTCCACCATTTTTTCCAGAAGTTCCAGAGTTCTTAAAAGTTTTGTCTTTGAAACCAAAATATTCAAATTTATCAATACTGATGGTTCCAGATGAAATTTTCGGCTTTTTTTCGAAAATTACCTAAACATAATTTTTTTGTAAATTTAGACCACCAAAAGTTATATTCGTTTTCTTTTCTTGGTAAATTCCTGTCATTTTTCTAAAATTGCCTATTGAAAATATGGCGATTTTTAGGATTCTTAAAAGTTCCACCTTCCGAACTGAATATTTTTTTGTGAGTAACTCTTCCAAAAGCTCAATTTTTCAATACCTTCTAAAATTTTTGACCTTTTTTCAACCAGCTTGGAAAATTACCCAAGAAATTTGCATGGCAATTTTTAAGACTTTTAAAAAGTGTGTCTTTTAAACCAAATATCTTGAAAACCTTGGTCTATAAAATTGTATTTTATTTTTTTTTGTCAATTTTCAGACATCTTTTTCAAAACTTTCTATATAATCTACTTATACTTTTCGAATCACCCAGTCTTTTCTTGTGGATTTAGGAACAACTTTTCTAAAATCTCAGTTTGTCAATACTCCCTCTTCACTTACGAAATTTTTGGCCTATTTTCGACCAACCTCGAAAATTGCAAAATAAATTTTTCGTAGACTACTGACCTTCCGAAATTATTTTCGGCTTCATTTCTTCGAAAACTCTTACCATTTTTCCGGAATCACGCATCAAAATACTGCAAATTTTAAAGATTTCCAAATTTTTCGATCTTCAAATTTAGAAAATCAGCACGCTGAGATCTATATCCCAGATTTTTTTTTGAGGTTTTATGCAACTTTTTGAAAAGCTCAGTTTTGCAATATTAAAATTATCTCATTTTGTGGGCTTGGAGCTTTACAAATTATTTTCGTTCTCTTTTCTTTGTCAATTCCCACCATTTTCCAGAATCGGTTACTGGAAATTTGACAGTTTTTAGAATTCTTAAAAGTTTCTTGTTCCAAACCAAAATCCAAAATCGTGTTTCGGAGTCACAAATACGTTACATTTTTCTAAGCAACACGCCGAAATCCATATTCGAAATTTTTTTGTGGGTTTTTAGACAACTTTTAAAAAACGCTCAATTTTCCAACACTTCATGAAATTTTCGACCTTTTTCAACCAGTTTTCAGTTTTACAATTTTGCAATTTTCCCATTTTTTTACTGGTAAAGTTGAAAAATCCAAAATTGGAAAATTGAAAAACCTGAAAAATCACGAACAGTAAACTAAACTAGAAACTTACAAATCGAAAAAATTAATGCTTCGAATAAACGTGGAAAACCCAAAAATTCTAAAATCGAAAAATTACGGAATCGCCAAAATTGTAGAGTTGAAGAACTGTAACATTGAAGGATTAAAAAACTGAAAAATTAAATATGAAAAAATCGTAAAATTAAAAATGGAAAAATTAAAATTCCAGAGATGGAAATCGAAACATTGAAACATTCTAACACTGTAAATTTAAAAAAAAAAAAACTAAATATCGAGAAACTTAAAAATCGAAAAAAACAATTTATGGTAAATTTGGAAAGAAGGAAAAACGAATTGAATCAAAAAACTGGAAAACTCAAAAATTGTAAAATCGAAAAATTATGGTATCATCAAAATTGTAAAGTCGAAAAACTGTAACATTGAAAGAACGAAAAATTGAAAAACTAAAAATCGAACAATTGAACAATGGTATAGAAAAAAGTTTTAAAATCCAAGAAAAAAAAATTTTAATCGAAAAATTGAAAACCGAAGAATGGCAAATCGAAAAAAATTACACATTGAAAATAGAAAAATTAAAAATCAGCACACTGAAAAGACGAAAAATTAAAAAAAAAAAGGGAAAGAAAGAAACATTGAAAAACTGAAAAATTGCAACATCTAAGAACTGAAACACCCAAAAGTTTGAAAATCGAAAAATTGAAAAATTTTAAAACGAAAATTCGAAAGTTGCAAAAAATGAAATATTAAGAAATTGCAAGTCGAAAAACTGAAGAAACGAAAAATTAAGGAAAATTGAAACTGAAAAACCAAAAAATTGAAGTCGGAATTGAAAAATCGAAAAATTGTGAAAATAAAGAAAATAAAAATCCAAACGAAAAAAGGAAAAGCGAAAATTCGAATAAATGAAAAATTAAAGCATCGACAAATTGAAAACTCGTGAAACTTTAAATTCAAAAATTGCAGCATTAAAAATTGAAGAAGCAAAAAATGAAAAATTATAAAATCTAAACAGTGAAAATCGAATAATTGAAAAAAATTATGAAAATGCAAAAAACCACAACGAAAAATTCAAAAATTAAAATTCGACAAATTAAAATGGAAAAATTGAAAAATTCTAAAATCGTAAAATTGATAAAACTAAACATCGAGAAAGAAAAAAACGAAAAATCGAAAAAGTGAAACATTTAAAAATTAGAATTATTATTACTTACATATTTAAAATAAAAACTAGAAAAATTGCAAATCAAACTTCGAAGAAGCGAAAAATTGAAAAATCGAGAACCTGAAAAATCCGAAATTGAAAAGACCAAAAATTAATAAAGCTAAAAGTCGAAAAATCTAAAAACTGAAAATCGAAAAATTGAAAAATTTCACACTGAAAAAAGAAAAATTAAAAAATCAGAACACTGAAAAGCCACTAAAATTGAAAAAAAAGGAAAAGAAAATGCGAAACGAAAAATTTCAACCCGAAAACTTGAAGAAACGAAACATTGAAAAATTGAAAAATTAGATGTTGAAAACTCTTGGAATTTCAAATCGAAAAATTGCTAAATCTATGAAGTGAAAAATTGAAAAAACGAAAAATTATGAAACATTGAAACTGAAAAAACAAAAAATTATTAAGTCGGAATTAAAAATCGAGAAATTGTGAAAATAAAGAAAACAAAAGTCCAAATGAAAAAAGAAAAGCGAAAATCTGAATGAATGAAAAATCAAAGCATCGACAAATTGAAAACTCGAGAAACTTTCGATCGAAAAATTAAAAATTCAAACATTAAAATTCGACAATTAAAATTGAAAAATCCTAAAATCGTAAAATTGATAAAACTAAAAATCGAGAAAGTTAAAAATCGAAAAAAAGCGAAAAATTGGAAAGAACAAAAACGAATCGAATCGAACCCAGTCATCGGAAAATGGAAAAATTGTAAAATTAAAAAGTGAAACATTTTAGAAATGAGAATTATTACATATATAAATGAAACTAGAAAATGCAAATCAACCACTGCCTAAACGAAAAACTCAAAAATCTGAAATTGAAAAGACGAAAAATTGAAAAAATAAGGAAAAGAAAAAATCGAAACGAAAAAGTGCAACCTGAATAATTGAAAAATTGAAAAATTACAAATTCAAAACTTGGGAAACTTGAAATCGAAAAATTGCAAAATTAAAAACTGAACAAACCAAAAAATTTCAAAAATGATAAAATTTATACAGTGAAAATTGAATCATTGAAAAAATTATGAAAATGCAAGAAACCGAAATGAAAATTTGAGAAAAGTAAAATTAAAAATGATAAAATTGAAAAATTAAAAATTAAAAAGATTAAAACTGAAAAATTAAAAATTTAAAAACCAAAAATTGAAAACCCAAAAATTGAAAAATTCAAAATTTAGAAAACTGAAAAACCGAAAAATTTAAACTTGAAAAGTCGAAAATTTTCATATCGAAAAACTGAAGAATTGAAGCATTGAAAAATTCTATTCAACGTGTTATTTACGCTACTGGTTTTTATTTTAGGTTATCAGAAAACCACAATCACAAAAGAGAAGCCAGATTGGTTGGGTATAATATATTTTATTAGTATAAAACACAGAAATGATTCTTAATAAAATATGTAATTTTAAGCATCTAAATTTACATTTATAAAAATTGCTTTTTCGTTAAATTACTAAAGTCAACACTTCTTTCACTAGTCGTTTAATTACGTGCTCCTAACGCAGAAAAACGTTATAAAATTAAAAAAAAAAAACACGAAATAGAAGGATCCCTTTAAATACATACATCACTCAATAGTTCTTCAACACAGCTACAAGAGAGTAAGCCCTTCTGAAAACCTACAACAGTGTTAATATAAAATTGCATAAATGCGGATTTTCATTTTCCACTTATTCACCATAGTAAAGGTGTCAAGGGATAAAGGCAATAATCTTCCTGCCGTAATCACCATCGGTTTCTTCGAATGTTCCATAAAAACAATAAGAGCCTTTTTACAACGAACATCACATTCGTACCAACGACTCAAGTAGATGGCACTCGACAAACCGTTACTCTACAACAAATATTATACCATTTTTTTAAAACCAGGTGGTTGCAACCTCTTCCATAAGCAGCGATCCGTAATAACAGTAGAAAAATATTTGGAAAAATAACACACCAAAATCGTTCAGCGTTATTAAAAAATCAACACCTGTCACCTGAAATCTATTTTATGAAAAACACTATTATGTGCACAAATTATACTAAACTTTGCTCATTTGAAAAGAAATCACTGCGATAACGACACTGCTTCCTGCGAATTGAAAAAATACAACTAATGAAAAGCAGTTCTGGACTTCACGTATAAAACTAAAAATTAGATGCTCATTAGCCACTTATTTTTTAACGCAGTGTATACTTTACTTTAGTATCGATTCATGATGCTGCGCACATTTTTTGATCGTTTGAAAAGTTTCTTCCGAAGAAAATTTATTCTCGAGATCTCCACCTAGACCCTGTAAATTTTTTTTGAGAATTTGAATTTGAGCTGTAGCTTGATAACACAATGCAGCTATTAAAGGATCAACTGTGCCACATGTTAACAAGGCGTAGACAATACTGAAAATAGATTCCTAAATTTCTTATAAAAACTCACAACTCATCTACCCAGAAATGTCAAAAAGCGCACAATCTGAAAAATCACTGGTTCGTCTATGAAGGACTTCGGTAACCATACGTTTACTGGCAACATTTCCACATTTATTGCTGCTGACAAGACGAAACCCGAAGTCCCCGTTATACAACTTATCAAGAAAATGTTAAAATTTCTTCGGCAAACGGCGATGCATTCTTCTATAATTTTCTTGTGTTCTTCTTTTACTGCACTGTAAATTGGGTCGTCGAAATAGTGAATGCAGTTTTTAATTTTGTTCTTGTTTATCAGACATGGAGGCAACTTAAACGTGTAAAATACAAGTGCGACCATAACAAAGTCGTTAGTTTTGAACTCGGACAAATCTTTCATATACACAAAATGAAGTAAACTTAAAATTGTTACAGGGATCATTGCGACAATGTATAAAAAAATTCCGTAGAATTTATGCAAAATTTTACAGTTATTTGTTGGATAAAAACCAACGATTTTTAGCACAATGATCGTCAGGCCAAAAGTGCGCTCTGCAATTGTCTTCATGTTGCACACTAACTGAGAGGAATATCAGTTTAACTACGTTATATACCTGCTGGTTTCCCTTTGACTTTTCTTCAAAGCGAACTATCTTTCAGGCATTAATTTTTAATCAAAGAAAAACTAAAGCGATTGTAATGGAACTAAGAAAAAAGTTTTAATAAGAGAGGGTTCAGTGAGTACTAATAAAATTTTCAGTGCATTTTCCCCAATGGTATTTTAGTCACAAAGAGTCCGCTGTCTTGAATTTATCGTTGAATGCTACGAAATATGGAATCTGTATGTGTGTTTTAGTATTAAATTAACTTTTCGTGCTTTAGATCTCGACAAATTAGAAGAATGATCTGCAAGTATTATTTACAGAATCACAGATATCAAATTTTATAAAACATTTTATAAATAAAACTTTAAACAAAAAGTGATTTAGATTTCTTTAAAATGGACCTGGAGAAGTTTTCAAAAGTAAAAAAAAAACAAGTTATATTCACTCACAAAGTGCATTTTATTTACTAAAATATGTCAGGTTTAAATTTCCGGCCTTATCGAAGTGTCATATATGAGGTAGGTGCGCAATCTAAGATGTTACATCAGTCCTGAAATACCATAACTACTTATAACATTTATTAAACATTCTGGCAAGCTGATTTTTGAAGATGGTGGTTTATGCATCCGCGCTTTTTACATAGAATTAAATATATTGGGTGATTCAATTTGGTATTCATACTAATTTATTGCCGGAACTATGAAAATAAAACAATAATTGTAAATAACAATTTATATAAATTACAGTTTAAATTATTTTTAAATATTCATACTTCCTGAACGTAAAGTGAGGAAGTAAACCGAGTCCGTTGGGAGACTTGCCACTTTCAAGTTTTCTCTAAGTTTCATGACCTCTAGAGTAGGAAAAAGTGTCCTCAGGCTTCCGTCTGTCTGTCATTTGTATCAATTTTTATTAGACACAAATCCGAAACAAAAGTCAAATTTTGTTAATGACAATTTTTCATTATATATCTTTTGTATTCTTTATATTTTTCAATTTCTCGTAGGAACTCATTTCAGAAATAGTGTAAATTAAAATAAATTATAATCTTCTTTAGATATTTTGATATTTAAAATAGATAACGAAACAAACACAAAGTTGAAGGAAAATAAATGACGGGTTTTTAGAAAAATATCATTTTTTTCTTATAAACATATTTTTCTCCGTTATTTGAAAATACATTGCGACAAGGAGGACAGATTCGTGATCTTGAGAAAATTTCTGAAAAGAATGATAACATTGTGAGTTCATTTCGTTGAGTTTAAATTTTTTGATAAAAATGGCTAGGATAAAAATTTATGTTAAAATTATTTATTACAAAAATTTGTAGAAACTCCTTTCAGAAATAGTGTATATTAAAAGAAATTATGGTCTTCTTGTTTTCATATCTAAATTAAATAACGGGACAAACATAGACTTGAAGGAAAATAAATGACCGGTTTTGAGAAAAATGTGGATTTTTTTTCTTATAAACACCTCAGTCTCGGTTATTTGAAACGAGAATAAGAAAGGAAGGACAGATTGGTGATCCTGAGAAAATTTCTGAAAAAAATGATAAGATTGTTAGCGTACATCAAGTTTAATTTTTGATAAAAATTGTGGAGGCGCCGAGATTAAAATTAATTTTAAAATTATTTATTACAAAAATCTGTAGGAAGTCATTTCAGAAATTGTGTAAATTAAAATAAATTATAACCTTCTTTAGATATTTTGACATTTAAAGTAGATAACGAAACAAACACAGAGTTGAAGGAAAATAAATGACCGGTCTTGAGAAAAATATGGTTTTTTTTTTGTTATAAACATATTTTTCTCCGTTATTTGAAAAGACATTGCGACAAGAAGGACAGATTCGTGATCTTGAGAAAATTTCTGGAAACAATGATAACATTGTGAGCTCATTTCGTCAAGTTTAAATTTTTTGATGAAAATGGTGAATTCGCTAGGATAAAAATTTATTTTAAAATTATATATTAAAAATTTCTAGGAACCCTTTCAAAGATAGTGTATATTAAAAGAAATTAAAGTCTTCTTTAGATGTTTTCATATCTAAATTAAAAACAAGGACAAACATAGACTTAAAGGAAAATAAATGACCGGTTTTAAGAAAAATGTGGAATTATTTTCCTTATAAACACTTCTTTCTTGGTTATTTGAAAAGACAATAAGAAAAGAAGGACAGATTGGTGATCGTGAGAAAATTTCTGAAAAAAATGATAAGATTGTTAGCGTACATTAAGTTTAATTTTTGATAAAAATGGTGGAGGCGCCAGAGTTAAAATTTATTGTAAAATTATTTATTACAAGAGTCTGTAGGAAGTCATTTCAGAAATAGTGTAAATTGAAATAAATTATAATCTTTAGATATTTTGATATTTAAAGTAGATAACGAAACAAACACAGAGTAGAAGAAAAATAAATGACCGGTTTTGAGAAACATATGGTACTGTTTTCTTATAAGCATATTTTTCTCCGTTATTTGAAACGATATTGCGACAAGAAGGACAGATTCGTGATCTTGAGAAAATTTCTGAAAAGAGTGAGAACATTGTGAGCTCATTTCGTCCAGTTTAAATTTTTTTGATAAAAATGGTGGATTCTATAGGATAAAAATTTATTTTAAAATTATTTATTACAAAAATTTGTAGGAACTCCTTTCAGAAATAATGTATATCAAAAGAAATTATGGTCTTCTTGTTTTCATATCTAAATGAAATAACGGTACTAACATATACTTCAAGGAAAATAAATGACCGGTTTTGAGAAAAATGAGGAATTATTTTCCTTATAAACAATTCTTTCTCGGTTATTTGAAAAGAAAATAAGAAAAGAAGGACAGATTGCTGATCCTGAGAAAATTTCTGAAAAAAATGAAAAGATTGTTAGCGTACATCAAGTTTAATTTTTGATAAAAATTGTGGAGGCGCCAGGATTAAAATTTGTTTTAAAATTATTTATTACAAAAATCTGTCGGAAGTCATTTCAGAAGTAGTGTAAATTAAAATAAATTATAATCTCTAGATATTTTAATATTTAAAGTAGATAACGAAACAAACACCAGAGTTGAAGGAAAATAAATGACCGGTTTTGAGAAAAATATGGTACTTTTTTTCTTATAAACATATTTTTCTCCGTTATTTGAAACGATATTGCGACAAAAAAGACAGATTTTTGATCTAGAGAAAATTTTTGAGAAGAGTGAGAATATTGTGAGCTCATTGCGTTGAGTTTAAATTTTTTGTTAAAAATTGTGGATTTGCTAGGATAAAAATTTATTTTAAAACTGTTTATTACAAAAATTTGTAGAAACTCCTTTCAGAAAATGTGTATATTAATACAAATTATGGTCTTCTTGTTTTCATATCTAAATTAAATAACGGGACAAACATAGACTTGAAGGAAAATAAATGACCTGTTTTGAGAAAAATGTGGATTTTTTTTCTTATAAACACTTCTTTCTCAGTTATTTGAAAAGAAAATAAGAAAAGAAGGAAAGATTAGTGATCCTGAGAAAATTTCTGAAAAAATAATATGACTGTTAGCTCACTTGGTCAAGTTTAATTTTGATAAAAACGGTGGAGGCGCCAGGATTAAAATTTATTTTAAAATTATTTATCACAAAAATCTATAGGAACTGATTTCAGAAATTGTGTAAATTAAAATAAATTATATTCTTCTTTAGATATTTTGATATTTAAAGTAAATAACGAAACAAACACAGAGTTGAAGGAAAATAAATGACCGGTTTTGAGAAAATATGAAATTTTTTTGTTATAAACATATTTTTCTCCGTTATATGAAAATACATTGCGACACGGAGGACAGATTAGTGATCTTGAGAAAGTTTCTGAAAAGAATGATAACACTGTGAGCTCACTTCGACAAGTTTAATTTTTGATAAAAGTAGTGGAGGCGCCGGATAAAAATTTATTTTAGAATTATTTATTACAAAAATTTGTAGGAACTCCTTTCAGAAATAATGTATATTAAAAGAAATTATGGTCTTCTTGTTTTCATATCTAAATTAAATAACGGGACAAACATAGACTTGAAGGAAAATAAATGACCGGTTTTGAGAAAAATGTGGATTTTTTGTCTAATAAACACCTCAGTCTCGGTTATTTGAAACGAAAATAAGAAAGGAAGGACAGATTGGTGATCCTGAGAAAATTTCTGAAAAAAATGATAAGATTGTTAGCGTACATCAAGTTTAATTTTTGATAAAAATGATGGAGGCGCCGGGGTTAAAATTTATTTTAAAATTATTTATTACAAAAAACTGTAAGAAGTCATTTCAGAAATAGCGTAAATTAAAATAAATTATAATCTTTTTTAGATATTTTGATATTTAAAGTAGATAACGAAACCAACACAAAGCTGAAGGAAAATAAATGACCGGTCTTGAGAAAAATATGGAATTTTTTTGTTATAAACATATTTTTCTCCGTTATTTATAACGACATTGCGACAAGAAGGACAGATTCGTGATCCTGAGAAAATTTCTGAAAAGAATGATGACATTGTGAGTTCATTTCGTCGAGTTTAAATTTTTTGATAAAAATGGTGGATTCGCTAGGATAAAAATTTATTTTAAAATTATTTATTACAAAAATTTGTAGGAACTCCTTTCAGAAATAGCGTATATTAAAAGAAATTATGGTCTTCTTTAGATGTTTTCATATCTAAATTAAATTCAGGGACAAACATAGACCTGAAGGAAAATAAATAACCGGTTTTGAGAAAAATGTGGAATTATTTTCCTTATAAACACTTCTTTCTCGGTTATTTGAAAAAAAAATAAGAAAAGAAGGACAGATTGCTGATCCTGAGAAAATTTCTGAAAAAAATTATAAGATTGTTAGCGTACATCAAGTTTAATTTTTGATAAAAAAGATGAAGGCGCCGGGATTAAAATTTATTTTAAAATTATTTATTACAAAAATCTGTAGGAAGTCATTTCAGAAATAGTGTAAATTAAAATAAATTATAATCTTCTTTAGATATTTTGATATTTAAAGTAGATAACGAAACAAACACAAAGTTGAAGGAAAATAAATGACTGGTTTTGAGAAAAATATGGAATTTTTTTCTTATAAACAATATTTTTCTTCGTTATTTGAAAATACATTGCGACAAGGAGGACAGATTCGTGATCTTGAGAAAGTTTCTGAAAAGAATGATAACACTGTGAGCTCACTTCGACAAGTTTAATTTTTGATAAAAAAGGTGGAGGCGCCGGGATAAAAATTTATTTTAAAATTATTTATTACAAAAATTTGTAGGAACTCCTTTCAGAAATAATGTATATTAAAAGAAATTATGGTCTTCTTGTTTTCATATCTAAATTAAATAACGGGACAAACATAGACTTCAAGGAAAATAAATGACCGGTTTTGAAAAAAATGTGGAATTATTTTCCTTATAAACACTTCTTTCTCGGTTATTTGAAAAGAAAATAAGAAAAGAAGAACAGATTGGTGATACTGAGAAAATTTCTGAAAAAAATGATAAGATTGTGAGTTCATTTCGTCGAGTTTAAATTTTTTGATAAAAATGGTGGACTCGCTAGGATAAAAATTTATTTTAAAATTATTTATTACAAAAATTTGTAGGAACTCCTTTCAGAAATAGCGTACAGTAAAACCTGTCTATGCCGGAATCGCGCGGGTCCAAAATTTGTATCCGTCTTAAACAGGGTTCCGGCTTTTACAGGAAACCCGGCTATGACGGAAAGTCAACCTCTATAAAACGGAAATCAATTTTTATTAAATTGAATACATAGGTACATATAAAAGAATTATTTGCAATAGTTGTTTTTGTTATTTGCTTTTTCGGCCATTGAGATATATTTTCCATGCTTGTTCTCAACTGCAAAAGGTTGGCTAGACGCTCACCGCTTTGCCATTATTCTCTAATTTATTTTAGGAATATGTTTTATAATTTGATACACTTACGTTTTTTGCAACCGAACTTTTGCAATTTCTTTCTCAAATTTTGCTGCAATTGTACATTAATTAAATCCATTTTGCTGTTATTGTTGGTCGTTTTTTGGGCCATTGCGGACACACATATAACCACGAGAGACACCAATTAAATGAGAATTGAGAACAGTGATTTCCTGTTGACAAAAAATGCACCTGCAAGTCCACGAATTGAATTGCATATTTTTCGTAGAAATCATCAATTTTGTTCTCGCTTCCGTTTTATACAGAGTTGGGTGCATGTATTTTGACACGTTGGGACTTACAAATATTTTCCGTTTCCGCGTTATGCAGTTTCCGGCTTATACGGACCAAAATACATTATATTAGGTATTTGAAAAAACGGGACTGCGGAAAATTTCCGCGATGAGCAGTTTTCCGCCTTCTACAGAGTCCGGCATAGACAGGTTTCACTGTATATTAAAAGAAATTGTGGTTTTCTTTAGATGTTTTCATATCTAAATTAAATACAGGGACAAACATAGACCTGAAGGAAAACAAATGACCGGTTTTTGAGAAAAATGTGGAATTATTTTCCTTATAAACACTTCTTTCTCGGTTATTTGAAAAGAAAATAAGAAAAGGACAGATTGCTGATCCTGAGAAAATTTCTGAAAAAAATGATAAGATTGTTAGCGTACATCAAGTTTAATTATTGGTAAAAATGGTGGAGGCGCCGGGATTAAAATTTATTTTAAAATTATTTATTACAAAAATCTGTAGGAAGTCATTTCAGAAATAGTGTAAATTAAAATAAATTATAATCTTCTTTAGATATTTTGATATTTAAAGTGGATAACGAAACAAACACAAAGTTGAAGGAAAATAAATTACCGGTTTTGAGAAAAATATGGAATTTTTTTCTTATAAACATATTTTTCTCCGTTATTTGAAAATACATTGCGACAAGGAGGACAGATTCGTGATCTTGAGAAAGTTTCTGAAAAGAATGATAACACTGTGAGCTCACTTCGACAAGTTTAATTTTTGATAAAAATGGTGGAGGTGCCGGGATAAAAATTTATTTTAAAATTATTTATTACAAAAATTTGTAGGAACTCCTTTCAGAAATAATGTATATTAAAAGAAATTATGGTCTTCTTGTTTTCATATCTAAATTAAATAACGGGACAAACATAGACTTGAAGGAAAATAAATGACCCGTTTTGAGAAAAATGTGGATTTTTTTCTTATAAACACCTCAGTCTCGGTTATTTGAAACGAAAATAAGAAAGGAAGGACAGATTGGTGATCCTGAAAAAATTTCTGAAAAAAATGATAAGATTGTTAGCGTACATCAAGTTTAATTTTTGATAAAAATGGTGGAGGCGCCGGGATTAAAATTAATTTTAAAATTATTTATTACAAAAATCTGTAGGAAGTAATTTCAGAAATAGTGTAAATTAAAATAAATTATAACCTTCTTTAGATATTTTGATATTTAAAGTAGATAACGAAACAAACACAGAGTTGAAGGAAAATAAATGACCTGTTTTGAGAAAAATATTAAATTTTTTTGTTATAAACATATTTTTCTCCGTTATTTGAAAATACATTGCGACAGGGAGGACAAATTCGTGATCTTGAGAAAATTTCAGAAAGGAATGATAGCATTGTGAGCTCATTTCGTTAAGTTTAATTTTTTTGATAAAAATGGTGGAGGCGCCGGGATGAAAATTTATTTTGAAATTATTCACTATACATAAAAACCTGTAGGAACTTTTTTTGTATATTGTTTAGATAAAAAGAAATTATAATTTTCTTTAAAAAAATAAAGAATTGAAAAATTGATACATTTTACAAAATTGAAAACTCGAGACAGTGTAAATCGAAAAGTTATAAAATCCAAGGATTGAAGAAATAAAAAAAGAATTAAAAATCAAAACAATTCAAACAACAAAAATTGAAGAAGCGAAAATGAAAAGATTAAAATTGAAAAAGCAAAAATTAAAATCTCGAAAAATTGAAAATCGAAAACAAGAAATGAAAAATTAAAAAATTCAAGTTAAAAAAGCTGCAGGAGTGTAAATTTCACTACTGATGACACTAGAAAAAATATAACAAATAAAATGATGAACCAATAAGCAATTAAAAACATCCCATTCTCAATTTTATATTTTAATATTTTTTCTTTTGTAATTACATATTAAACAACAGTGTACAGCAGATGAACCTTTAGTATCGTCTAATTGGGTATGTAGTATTTCAGTCTGTAGTTATACATTTAATTGAGTGACAGGAAACAATTTCAATTAAGTTAAATTTACAATTTGTATCACAAAATAAGCGCATTTTAGTTAGTAGTTTTATAGTGGATAAAAACACCAAACTGAATTCGATGTAGTCATAAAATGACTGGTGCATACTTTTAATTGATTAATTTTGCTAATATGAAACAATAGAACATAATAAAACAAAAGAATTTATAAACAGTTACAAGAATTTATCACACCAATTTTTGGGAAAAAAGTTTCTTTCATTATATTAATAAAAATTCGACACTCCTTTTAATTATCGTTAGGAAATAGTATATTAAAGAACGAGTTTCATAAGGCAAATATTGAGGCACGAATCCAAGTTTATAGAACGAGCGGCGAAGCCGCGAGTTATATAAAGGATGAGTGCCTCAATGGCCTTATGAATGAGTTATTTATACTATTTTTTCTACCGCACACGTTTTTTCCCAAAATTTAATTGAAATTTGCATTTTTTTTAATCTGGGGACTTTTGTCGTGGTTGGTGATGGGTCGGTCTGACACTAACCACGAAATATTTGAGGTTCGAATTTTCACAATAACAATTGTAATTCGAACCAATTCGAGTTTTCGTAATTTAAAATTGGTTAAAATGTCTTGCGAAGAAGTTACGCGTCCGGAAACATGGGAAATTTTAAGTTTAGATTTGCCACTGACATTCACCTGACATTTCTCATCATTGCTACCAATCTTACCGATCTAAATTACACCAGATCTATTAAAGAACGCCTTTCCGCTATTAACGAACTGCTGTGACGTCATTTGCGTGCGTTAATAGCTCTATTAGAAAACCAAAAAACGTGGGCGGTAGAAAAAGTGTTATTTAATTTTGAAAACATGCGAAGTTGAAGCGATTTTTCTGAGAATGTGACTCAATAGTTCTTTAAGACTGCCACAAGTGAGTAAGCCCTTCTTAAAATCTAAAACAGTGTTAAAACAAAACTGTGCAATTGTGATTTTAATTCGACACTCACCAGAGTAAACGTGTCAAGAGACAGAGGGAAAAATTTTCCTGCCGTAAATACAATGGGTTCCTTCGCACGTTCCATCAGAAAAATAAGCGCTTTTTTACAATGTACATCACATTCGTACCACTGACTCAAATAGACGGCGCTCGTCACACTGTCACTCTACAAACAACATTACACTATTTTTTTTTAAATCTTTGGAGTTGTTACCTCTTCAATAAGCAGCGATCCGTAATAACAGTAGAAAAATATTTGAAAAAATAGTACAACAAAATTGTTCACAGTTAAAAGAAAACCAACGCCACTTGCGGTCTGAAAAACAAATTATACAATTATACATACATAAAAAAAAATAAGTATGTGTACAAATTATACTCAACTTTGCTCAAACATAGCACTCCAATCACAAGACTGCTCCCTGCGAGCTGACAAAACACCACTAACGAAAAGCAATTTTGGATTTCCTTTACAAAACTAAAAATTATAATATTAATTAGCCACCTACTTATAACACTGTGTAAATCTTACTTTAGTATCGTTTGATGATGCTGAACGCATTTTTTAATCATTTGAAACGTTTTCTCCGATTTTGTTAGCGTATTTTTACACGAAGAAAATTTGCCATCGGGATTTCTACCTAGACACTGTAGATTTTTTTTGAGAATTTGAATTTGTGCTGTAGCTTGATGACACAATGCAGCTATTAAAGGATCAACTGTGCGACATGTTAACACTGCGTAGCAAATCACTGAAAATAGATTACTAAATTTCTTAAAAAAAAATACAGTTCACTTACCTAAAAATGTCAAAAACCGCACAAGGTAAAAAAACACCGGTCTCTCTATTACGAATTTTGGTAACCATATATTTAGTGGTAATAGTTGAACATTTATCAGTGCCGGTGTGAGGAAACCAACTGCCACCGACACACAACTCACCAAGAAAATGTTTAAATTTCTCCGGCAAATAGCGATGCATTCGTCTATAATTTTTTTGTGTTCTTCTTTCACTACACTGTAGAGTGGGTCGTCGAAATAGTGGATACAAATTTTTATTTTGTCCCTGTTTATCAAACACGGAGGCAACTTAAATGTGTAGAAAATAATTGCCAAGTCGTTGGATTTAAAGTCGGACAGGTTTTCCATAAAAACGAAATGAAGTAAACTCAAAATTGTTATAGGGATCATTGCCACTATGTACAAAACAATTCCGTACAATTTATGCAGCTCTTTGTGGGTATTCGACGGATAAAAACCGACGATTTTGAGTACAGTTATACTGAGACTGAAACTACGTTCTGCAATTGTCTTCATGATGTAAGCGAACTGAAAGAGATGTTCTCAATTTATGTAAGATATACCAACCAACCCATTTCCGTTCGACTTTTCTTCATCAAAGCGTTTCTTTTCCGCATTAATTTTTCATCAAAGTAAGGCTAAATCGATCGTAACTGAATTAAAAAAAAAGTTTTATCAAAAGAGGGTTTAGTGAGCACTAATAAAATTTTCAGTGCTTTTCCCTTAACAGAATTTTCAAACACACAAAACATAGAGTTGTCACTGAGCGTTGTTTCACTCTTTACACGCTTTTCAACGTTTTTTCAAGTTTTCACGTACCCGCATAAACTTGATGGCGCCCAATTTTTTTTATTTGTGAAATAGTCAGCATTTCCTGTAACTAGCTAGTAGACCGTTGTTGCGTAGTAGTTCGTCAGTTCATTTGTTGTGGTAATTCGTTACTGACATTAGTTGTAGTTTTGTTACCTTTTACTAACCTAGATTATAATTTTTTTGTACTAAAAGCCCTAAATATTTTAATTATACAAGCTCGCCAAAATAATTAGCCTTTCATTCTAAATTAAAATCTCGGATCCACCTACCGGCTCTCCCGGAAGTGAGCACGGGCAAGTGTATCTTCCCTCGCTTTTATAGCAGAGACGAATTTTAAAGGTAACAAAGTATGTACTTAATGTACTTTTAATATTAAAAAATATATTTAAGTACTTTCGGAAACAAAAAAAGTCGGCAATTTAAGGGTACCTAACCTAAAAATTATTTATTAAATTTAATATACAAAATAGTAATTAAAATCTAAAAATGAAAATCGGTCTTATTCTATCTATTAAGATGTTAACCAAAGATTATCTGTCCATTCCCACCAGAAATTTTATTACGTCATTTTAAAATTTCGCTAAGCAAATCTAGCAATTGTCAAACCCCATTTAGCAACGTACATCTTTAACTTTATTAGATTGAGCTAAAAAAAAAATGAACAACAGGTGACTATTTCGCAATTAACACAGACAGTTTTTTTTCGATTCTAAATAAAAGAAAACAATAAAAAGCAATAATTTATTTCCTTAAAAATTATTTAAAAACAGTGATAAAAATGTATTACAAAACTATTTTTGGATGTAGATTAAACGTTTAGAAAAATTTCTCCTAAATTACCAATCCCTACTCTTTTTTATAAATATTACATTAAAAGTTCGCAAATCAAAATAAGTACTATTATTATAAAACAAAAATGTATAAAGTTAAAAAATCTGTCAATCTGGCACTTATTTAATAATTATTCAACACTGCTAAGAGAGAGTAAGCCCTTTTTAAAATCTGAAACAGTTTTAAATTAACTTTGCAAAGATATAATTTTTAATTATATAACTACCGTAGTAAATGTGTCAAGAGACAAAGGAAATAATTTTCCCGCAGTTACCACAATCGGTTTCTTCGAATGCTCCATCAAAACAGAAAGTGCTTTTTGACACTGAATATCACATTCGTACCAACGACTCAAGTAGATGGCATTCGACAGACTATCGCTCTACAAAAAATGTTACAATATTTTTTTAAACATCGTCATTTCCAACCTCTTCAATAAGCAGCGTTCCGTAGTAACAGTAATAAAATATTTGAAAAAATAACGCCCCTAAATCGTTCACCAGTAATATAAAACCAACACCACCCTTCATCTGAAAGAAACGCTTTACACAAACCAGATTTAGGCGTGAAAACTATACAAACCCTGCTCATTTGAAAGCAAGTCAGTCCAATCACAAGACTGCTCCCTGCGAGCTGACAAAACATGATGAAGGAAAAACAGTGTTGGTATTCGTGTACAAAACTAAAAAATATAATTATCATGGAAATAATACTCTTCGTATATATAACAGTACTTGAGGATCACTTCGTGATGCTGAACGCATTTTTTGATTCTCTGAAAAGTTTTCTCCGATTTAATTAACGTCCTTCTATTCGACGAAAATTTGACATCTCTGCCAAGACACTGTAAATTTTCTTTGAGAATTTGAATCTGAGCTGTCGCTTGATGACACAATCCCGCAATTAAAGGGTCAATTGTGCCACATGCTAATCCAATGTAGAAAATAACTGAAAATAAAGCACTAAATTTCTTGCAAAAAAAATATTTCACTTACCGAAATGAATCAAAAATCGAACAAAGTGAAAATACACTGGGTTGTGCCTGACTGATTTTGGTAGCCACACATTTAGTGGCAACTGCTCCAGATTTAACAGTGACTGTATCAGGAAACCAAGTGCAGCCAACATACAAGTAATAAAAAAAACTTTAAAATTCCTCCGACAAGTAGCGACGCATTCATCTATAATTTTTTTGTGTTGTTCTTCTTCCACCACGCTGGAATAATTCTCGTCGAAATAGTGAATGCAATTTTTAATTTTGTTTCTGTTTATCAAACACGGAGGCAACTTAAACGTGTAGAAAATAATCGCAACCATAATGAAGTCGTTCGATTTAAAGTCGGCCAAATCTGTCATCAACGCAAAATGAAGTAAACCCATAATTGTTATAGGAATCATGGCCACGATGTATAAAATAACTCCGTACAATTTATGTAACAGCTTATGGTTATTAGAAGGATAAAAACCAACGAGCTTTAGCACAGTTATACTGAGACTAAAACTGCGTCCTGCGATTGTTTCCATTGTGATTTGACTACGGGATGATACCAATTCGTGTAACTTTTATAGCTGCTGATTTCCGTTTAATTTTTCTTCAAGGTGGACTTTCAGGTATTAATTTTAGATCAAAGGAAAAATGAACCGTCTGTAATTTAATTAACAAAAAGTTTCATTAAAAGAGGGTTCAGTGAACACTAATAAAATTTTCAGTGCGTTTCCCCAAACGGAATTTTTAGTCAGAAGGAGTTTATTGTACAAAAAACAGTTATAATTGTTATTCTTTTCCCTAAAGCACTGAAATGTACTGTTAAAATACTGAAAGTGTAACTTACATACATGTGTTTTATTAAACTCACAAAATAAGATGGTATGTATTTTTTTTTTAATATTTAAAGTATAAATTAATTACTCCATTTTCAGATTTTTGTGATGACAAATTGTATTAGTATGGTGTATGGAATTCTGAATACAACATATTCAAAATGATAATAAATATATTCTAAATTAGGTAATAAATCCATGTGATTAGTAGCTTAATTAACAAGCTTTATAAAAAATGTCTTGTATTATTTCGTAATGGATCTGATTAGAGGGTGATTAAATTAAGAAAAAATTCAACTTTATAATGTACAAAATGAATTCGTCCTAAATGTAGTTTTAAAATGTCTGTCGGGTTGAAAGAATAATTATAATAATTTATGTTGTTGAAAAGTTTCCATCAGTCTCTTAGGTAAAAATTAAAAATCTTTTGATATTTGACAATTTTAAGGACATATTATTATCTCGAATTTTACAAAATGCTCGTAGAAGAACATTTTTGAAATTGTACTCGCAAAAGCAACTTCATATCTTTTTTATTGATTATAATTTTTTTAAGAATTTTATCTTAGTGGTTTACTTGTGAACAGTTGTTATTTATATAAAGTGTTGATAAAGTTCCGCACAAAATTCATAATTACGTTAATTGATGTTTTTTCGAAAAGCCCTGCTGTTACGTCATCAAGGATTTTTTAAATTGTTTGTTTTGTAAAGTGCTATTACATTTGGAAAAACAAAAATTCGGTTCTTACTGGAAAAAGATGAGGGATTTTAACCTATTGAAGCCATGGTATCCAAAATGTGATTTTCGTTTGTTCAACAAAAAGAATATCTACGTGGTAACAATATAAAAAAGTTACCTAAAGTTATTTGGACCACCTGAGGTACTGGCGAACGAATACATGTTCATATAAAAGTGATCAAATTTAATTTTGTGAATTTTATTCTTTTAATGACATCCCCTATAAGTTAAAATAGAACTATATGAACTACTAAAATATAGATAAAGGAGCATGCTATTCGCTATTTCTAGTGAGTTTTTAAATGGTAATATTTTGTGCTGACAAAATCAACATGTTACCAAAGAAACGTATATCAGTATAGAAATGCAATGAAATAATAATAATAATAATACTATACCGGGGGTCTGGAAAATGGCAGATTAACTCTTCAGTACGTTATGTACGGAGGTTTTGGGAGTCCCAAAAAAATGATTAAAAAATTCACTGAAATCCACCTTTTATTTTTTAGGACAATAAGCATAACAACCAGTAGTCATTAATCGTTGTGTATTCTTATTAATAAAACAAGCTGTCATTTTTCATTTATAAATAAACCAAAAAAAACATTTGCTAAGACATTTATAAATTATAAACAAAAACAAAACTAATGAAAAAAAATCCATTAAAGCATAACCAACCAAACACTAGAGAAGATGTAATGTATCCAAATTTGTATAATTTTTTATAAAAGTTAGTCATCAGTACTTGCTAAGACAAAACTGATTTTGGCAAATGAATACCTTCTAAGAAAAGACAGGGTGGGCGGGTGGGGCTAATAGCTGCTAAAATAAGACTGATTTTGGAAATAAACATACCCTATAAGGAAAAAGAGGGCGGGTGGGCGGGGCTAGTACCTGCTAAGAAAAACTGATGTAGGCAAATGACGTATCCTCTAAGAAATTGAATTAAATTATTATAAGAAAAGACACTAGAGGCTCCAAAGCACTTTCAAATTCTTTCCAAACAGGAATACCTAGAACCTCAAGATTTTTTTTAAATCTTTCAAAAAAAACCTGCGTCTCAAAATTAACTCAAAAACAGGTCAGGTTTGAATTTTCCAAAAACAGAACACCAAAGTCCCGTAAAACTTTTTTTAATAATTTACAAAAAAAATATCCATGGGTTCCCAAAATAATACACCATGGATACTCAAGAGTCTGGCGAATTAAAAAAAAAAAAAAACAAAACAAAACACCAGGGGCCTAGAATTAAGCGCGGACATTTTAAACGTTGGGTTTTGAAAACTTTGACAACTTTTGATACGTCAAACGTAAACCACGAGTAGACTTAATAACGGACTTATGATATTTTGCATATTTTGAATAGGATTTATTCGACAAAATCTTGAGAATGTCTTCATGTCATCACCCACTTCGTAACGACCGTCATTTTGCCCACTCTGGGGTGACGAAAGACGAAGGAGGAATTTCCCATCCTTACCATAAGTTTACAAGATAAAAGACCATCCCGTTTTGTAGTTTAAGGTAAAACTCAACACGGGTTCATAAACCACAAGTGCAGGAGTATGTTATTTTATAAAATTGAAATAAAATTTACTATTGTGAAGTTTGGAGATGACTTGCCTCAAATACCGATTACAAATCTGTTATCAAATTATTTAAAAAAGAAAAATTCCATCCGCATTTTATTATTTGTTGAATTGAATGAAAATTTTGCTACTGACACTAAATAATATCTATCTAATAATTTGTCTCAAAAAATGCTTTTTAGCAGTTTTTTTTACCATTTCACCATAATAAAAATCTATCAGAATCAAAAAAAATAGGGTTACCATTTAAAAGAATCGTTGATGAGGTAAATGTGTTTATTAGAAAATCAATGACTGATTAAAACTCTTCTAAATTTCTTTCGTTCCATTTTATTTTCATATCTGAGGTTGCACTTTTTTAAATATACGTAACAAAAGGACAAAAATTGGAATTTAATTAATTTAATTGGTATAATTCGTCAGCGATCACTTTTCAGTCTTTTTACGTGTTTTGATTAGTTCTATTTTAGTTTCACTGGATGCTCACGAAGTTCGATCGATTCATTGTTGTACGAGAATTTTGAAAACATTTTTTTCTTGATATAAATAACTACAGAAAGAATGTTCCGGTTTTTTCTCCGTGTTTAATAATTGCTGGTTGCACATATTAGGGTGAGACGATCGAATCGAGTTGCGCGGTTGGGGTGGGTCGGGGATATTTCCCGTTCTGTTGCCGACGGAAATGCGTGTGATTGATCCGGTTGCTGAAAAATAGCCATTTGATTTGTTATTTTTACAGTGTTTTCCTTAACGAAAAACGTCTCCTAGTGTGTTTCTTAATGTGGAAAAAACGAATGTAAGTACCCATTAACAGTCTGTTTCCTCGCACTGAAAAATTTCTGCTCAAATAGGTCACCGAAATCTGCGATTGGTTTTTATATTTTCGTCCAACAAGATTAATGTTTTTGTCTCTTCGCTCTTATTGTTGTAATTCAGAAATTCGTTACGCAGTCATTGAGTGTTGGTGAATCTTGTGATTGAAACCAGAGTCCACTCATCCAAGACACGCAAAAACGAAGAAAAGCAAAATTTGGTAAATATTTTCAACTAAAGAAAAATACCCCGACAATTTTTGAACTGTATTTTTGCGATGCTGTATTTTTAAAAGTGAAAGTTTATTTATACTATATAGAGTTAGGTTAATTGTTTAATTAGGTAAATAATAATAATGATTAATGTTATTATTGATATGTTACTGTGTACTGTACTTTTAAAAAATAAAATTTAAAATTTAAGTTGGTCTGGTTGTTTATTGTAACTATTTTTTTTTCAAATGTTGATACATTTTGCGTTAACACTATTTTTTTTTGTTTCCATATTTAAAACTGGTAAAACACCAACATAAAATCTAGCTTTTACCACAGGGTGTACAATAATTTTATGCGCCACGTCTCGGAAGACAGAGAAAATTTTTATTTTTTCAAATGTTATGTGCATACACTGAAAAACCATTATATACCTGGCGACACCTCTTGACAAAAACTGTTTCTGTGTTAGGCGGAAATTCTTCCAAATTTGCCTCGAATTAATCTTGTAAGAAATCCAGTTAAGTGTTGTCAAAATTTAAACAAAACGATTACATCTTATCCTGCAAGGTGGACACGAGTTATTTTTGGAATAAAAAAAGTATAAAATATACCTGAAACTTTGATAAGTGACACAAGTTTTAACTCCTTTTAATGTTCACCTTAAAACTCCATTCCATTCCATTTAATTTAGTTTATTTCATTGTGTTTTACTTCTATGTAGCTGATTCATAAATTTCTAAGTGTTAAATTTCACCTAAAAAATTAGTTTACACACTGAACTCCGCAAATGTAAATTTTTGCATTCAGATCGGGCACCCTGATGCAACTAAATACATTTCTTTGAAAATTTTTATACCAGCAAATAATATAATATTAATCTCTTTGTTGCGCCGCTCAATAATTATCTAAAGATTATTCTTTTAAAATTGATCACAGTTAATATCCGTGATGCCTGCCGATCTTCTCTTTGATTAAAAATTCATTTAACTCATTTTAATTACAGAGAAAAATGCAACTGCAACGATGCATACACTGCACAATAATATAAAAACCCC
This sequence comes from Zophobas atratus, assembly GCA_022388445.1. NCBI lineage: Eukaryota > Metazoa > Arthropoda > Insecta > Coleoptera > Tenebrionidae > Zophobas > Zophobas atratus. The sequence goes on along the minus strand of CM039442.1, from coordinate 52,055,051 downwards.
CAAGAGTTGACTAGTTTCTCAGAGCAGTGTGGCAGTAGATAAAACTAACTCCCGTATCGATGGAAAATTCAAAGAAGCAAAGTTTTAACATTTACATAAAAATGATATTGATGGTGGTGATGGTTATTATTCTGGTGGTTGTGGAAATGTGGATCCGAAAATGTTATGAGATGACACAAGTTCTATATTTGTGCGAAACGATATGCTTTGTTTTGGAGTTATTGCCTTTTATTGGAAAGAGTGGCCGAACTAAATATTGCATGGGTTACTTCAACGTAGTTGTTAAATTTGAATCTCAAGGTAAGAATGAAACAATTTCAATAAAATAGTGTGGCGCTATGTCAAATAACGACAAAATTTCAGTGTTTGTACTACGAGTGTGTTGCCCACATTGTTGTCAAGTTAGTATGATTTTTCGACGTGGATTTGCCTATATCTATTTTGCTGCCTCCAGTTCAATAAATTATTACTCCACATATTATGTTGGTCTCCGTGTTGGTAAAGGTATGTCTTTGTAAAAATTAGTAGCATTAGAAGTAATAATTTTAGCGCTTTCCTGCTGGTGTATAGCTAACAATTCACTGGATTTGAGTGTGTTAAGAATCCTCCTTGGTAGTGATATTTTCCAAAAGGATGTTTAAAGCATCACAATGAACTACTGAAATAAGGTTCTACTTATTGTTTAATTTAACTAAGTGCATTAATTTCAGTTCATTTTGAATTTTATTAAGGAACACGAATAATTTTTTCCTAAGGCATATTTAGTCAGATTTTGCTAGCAAACTCTGTGCTATTTTGAAATGGTGTAATCTAAAGGGGTAAGTAATTAATATTTTTCCCTTATTAAATTTCCTTGTCCTTTATTTTAGCACGAATTGGCGAAAAGCACGAAACCAGATTCGGAGATATTTTAACAATCCACAGCACGTAGTATTCAAATCTAAATATTTTGAGCTTTCAAAAAAATTTCTTCGGTTTTGCTATATTTTTTAAAATATTGAACCCGTTTCATATTTTACTCAAATTTTTACATAATTTTAACTAACAATTAACTGCGCCAATTCTGAAAGTACTGAAAAGAAGCTGTTTTATGATTGTTTTCCTGATTTGTATATTTATTGTGCCACTGAATTGATGCTTGGGGATGTCCACAAAAAAATGGCATTATTGAATAAAATTTATATGTAAATGTTAATTGGTAAATCTTTGTAATACCTATTCATATCTTTCCTTTCTGCCGCTTTTTCTATAATTCTTTCGTATACTTTATCGTATATTTTTACAATTCGAACCTTCTCCTTTTTACTTTGCCGAGCGGGCGACTCCTACTTTATGTTTTCCCTACGTTTCATGGTCCCTAGAATACAAAAGCGTAGGTCTCTCGTTTCCGTCTGTCTGTCTGTCGTCTCCCGTCTGTCCGCGTCTGTGTCTGTTATTATTAGATAGATAATCATCTAAACTACCAGACCGATTGTTTTCAAATTTCGTCTAATCAACTCCACCACCAATGCGATAACGTCATTCTTAAAATTTACAATAGTCAATTTTTATTAAATTTTATAATAACATACTGCCTCACTCGCACTTTATAAACCTGTGTAGAGTGTTTACCCTAGGTATCCAAATTCTTCTAAAAAAAATATCAAAATTGTATAACACTTTTTAATTTAACTTTGAAACTGCAAAACCGAATGCTCCGAAACCTTGCACATGTTTTAAAATTGGCGTAAACAAGCTAAATCTAAACCTTTGCCGCATATCGAAAATGTGAAAATTGCTTATACAGGGTGACTCAAAAAAATTAATGAATGGGACAATTTATTTTATTGTTTAAATCTGGAACTACAAAATCGAACACTTTGAAATCTTAGAGACGTTAAAATTATCGTAAGCATCGTGAGTCTTTAATCAAAGTATCTATATCTGTTGATCCCCTCAAAAATTGATGACGTTATTCCAAAAGTTTGCCAAATAAATCCTATAAAATATGATGACTTGCGATTTAGTACTAGCCCCGCCCGCCCTCTATTTTTTTAGAGACTGTCATTTGTCAAAATTAGTCTTATCTTAGCAACTACTAGCCCCGCCCACTCGCGCTGTTCTCGTTCTGTAACGACTAATGTTATTTCTGTTCAATAAATCACTGGAATAGAGGCGGGATGCCTGGGCGGGGCTAATTATATTCTTCTGTCTAGTGGGATTTGAAAATAGAAAAAGGTAGGCTTTTAAAAAAAGAAAAAAAGCGCTAATCATAACTTTTTTTGTTATTATTATTTCAGAGAAAAAAAAATGAGAGAACAGAGGATAGCCCCACCCACCCACCTCCTCTTCATTCTGGTGTTTACTCTTAATATTATTAATTGATATCAAATTATTATTTTATTAGAATCTTAATAAAATCCGTTAAACTGTTGGTGAGAAAACAGATAAATTGTTAAACGAAGTATCGACAAAGATGCTCCCCCCAGTTGCAAAAGCTCCACCTTAATAAATCACTTCGGAAAAGAGGAGGGGCGCAGTTTATAATTATTGTACCTCATTATGTATATTTGCGGCAAAGTAGTTTTTGTAAAAAAATTAGTAAAAAATAAATTTTTATTAACAAAAGAATGTCATTCTAGATTCTATTATTTGTCAATATAGAATCGCACTTCTGTCTCAGAGCTAATAAAATGTATGACCAAAGTGGAATAGGGGTGGGTGGGCGGCACCACTTTTAACTTTGTTTTAAATCTTCAATTTTACCGGTGGTCAACGAATTCAATTCCCATTCTCTAGGCACTAAAAGAAGTTGATGAAATGGAAAAAAGGCGGTGGGCGGGGTTGAGTTTAGTCATTCTCTACAGTCTTATAAGCAAGCACTTCATTCTAGTAACTACCCATAATATTGTTCAGTCTTATCACAGCAAGTATTAGGGCCGCCCACCCACCCTCTAGTTTGTTAGAGGCTGTATCATCTGCCAAAATTAGTCTTATCTTAGTAGATACTAGTCCCACCCACTCACGTTGTTCTCATTGTAACGATTTTATTTCTGCTCAGTAAAAGATCTACCTTTCATTCACACCACATCAAATAAATCATCGAAATGGAGGCGTCGTGGGTTGGCGGAGTTAATTATTCGGTAGATTGTCGTAAAGTTTTTGTTATACTATATGCTATAAGATTTAGTTCCTATTTCAAAAGACAAAAATGAGAGAACGGGTGGGTGGGCGGGGCTAATTTTGACTTTTTTCTACAGTAAGGAAGCAATATCTTATAAGCAAAATTTTATTAAAACAATGTATAATCCTAGATTTTATTATGTGTAAATATAAAATCGAAATTCCGTCTCAGAGCCAATAAAATGAGTGATCAAAATGGAATATGGATGGGTGGGCTACTTTTGATATTATTTAAAATCTTATATTCTACCGCTTGTCAAAATAGAATTCAATTCCCACTTTACAATAAATATTTTTTTCTCAATTTTATAGTAAAATAAAAATTTAAATAAATTAAAAAAACATTTTTTGTGAAAATGTTTTTAAGTTAGCATTTTTTTGTTTCTAATAAATATATCCACCTTCGCTTCGTTCATCTCTTTCTTTATTTCCATGTCTTTTCCCTTTATTCCTCTTGTATTCCACATAGTCATCGCCACGTGACACTTATTTATTCCCTCACCAGTTTTTTTTTTTCGTTCTCCTTATTCGCATTTATTTTCGTAGTCTGATTCGTCAGTTTATCTTCTTTATGTGATTTTGCACGATATCTCCTTCTGGTGACCTATTGAATACTGTTATTTTTAAGTTTTCCTATTTTTCCTTTTTTTTTCGTTTGTTTTTTGCTTGTCTTGCCCTGTTTCTTTTATTGTATACACTTCGTCATTTATTATCAATTTATTGTACCATAAGTGTTCTTCGTTTTTGCTTCTTTCAGATACATTATTAATTGTAGCATTTCTTCTTGAATATTCTTCAATTAATTTTCATCCATCCATATGTCCGAGTCCTTTAAATTTTTTGTAGTGTTAAAAATTTTTTTTGGCTTGAACTTACTATCACCAGCTTCACCAAAACGGCTCTATTTCTTCCTTCGTTCTACTTGCCTTTTCTTCTTGCTTCATCTGTTTCACTATTTTACTTACGTATTTTTTCCATTGTTGTTTCATAACCCTTATCTCGCTTTCCAGCTTTTCTAAGCTGTCCTTCTGTTTTACTACATGTTCTTTCAATTTCATATTTTCCTTCTTTAGTTGATTCATTTCAGTGATCATCGTGTCCAATTTTTTATCTACCCCTTCTATTCCAAGATTAAACATCTCATCTTCCAGCAAAGTTTTGTTGAAAAAGATCTAGAACCTTGTTTGTTTCAGTTTAAATGCGTGATCAAGCCATTTTCGAAATTTTAATTTGTCTGGTTGTAGTGAAAAGAACTTTTAGTCAAAACTTAGGGTTTCGTGTCAGAATACTTTTGATCTCATTCTGGTGTACGCCAAGGATTCCGTCTAGGAATCTCACTGTTTGAGTTAAGGAATAATGACATTATCAACCATACACCGTGTCAGAAACTGCTTTAATTAAAACAGAAACTGAAAATATGCAAAAAAATCTAAATGGAGCAATAGCTTAGAGTGATAGATAGTGTTTTTTATTATATAAATTAGAAATTATGTCTTAACAAAAGAATAATTTGAAAACAGTGATAAACATTTTTAGTCATTTTTAGGACGCAATTTTGATACACTATTTTTATACCCATAAAAAATGTGACATCAAAAAATTCTCCAAATATTCCTGTTAATAGTTTTTCAAAACTGCTAAAAGAGAGTAGGCCCTTTTTAAAATCTGAAATTATTTGTTAAAACAACACTGCACAAATAATTCTTAATTTTACACCCACCATTGTAAATGTGTCAAGCGACAATGGAAATACTTTTCCTGCAGTAACAACAATCGGTTTTTTGGAACGTTCCATGAAAACGTTAAGAGCTTTCTTGCACTGATGATCACATTCGTACCACCGACTCAAGTAGATGGCACTCGACAAGCTATCACTCTAAAAAATTGTTAAACTATTGTTTTAAAAAACGTTAACTGCTACCTCGTCAATAAGCAGCGTCCCATAATAACAGTAAAAAAATATTTGGAAAAAAGTCACAGCTAAATCGTTCAGCATTAAAACAAAACCGACACTATTTGTCACCTAAAAGATAGAAATATTTTAACCAAAATATAGTGTCACAGGTACAAATTGTATATACTTTGCTCATCTGAAAACAAAGTAGTCCAATCACGAAACTGCTGCCTGTGAGTTGACTAAACACAACTAAAGAGAAACAATTTTGGTATTCCCTCACGAAACTAAAAAATAACAACATTGCGATTATATTAATGACAAAATATATAACAAAAAATATATACTTTACTTTAATATTGCTTGGTGGTGTTGAACGCAATTTTTGATTCGTTGAAAAGCCCGTTCTGATTTTATTAAAGCATCATCGACGTCTTTGTCAATAGTCTGCAAATTTTTTTTAAGAACTTGTATTTGGGTAGTAGCTTGATGACATAATCCCCCTATTAAAGGGTCAATTGTACCACATGCTACAGCAACATAGACCACAGCTAAAAATGAATTAAATACACTAACTACTTACAAAAATTTTAGTTCAACTAAATATTATCTACCTAAAAAAACTAAAAACTGCACAGTGTGAAAAAACACTGGGTTATATTTTATAAAGTCTGGCAACCATACATTTAGCGGTAATTCATCCAAATTCATGAACGCTTGTCCAACGAAACCAATTACAGCCGATACACAAGTAATGAAGAAAATTTTGAAATTTCGTCTGCAAATACTAATACATTCTTCTATAATTTCTTCGTGTTCTTTCTTCACCACATTGTAATACGGGTCGTCGAAATAATTAATGCAATTTTTAATTCTGCTCCTATTTATCAAACAAGGAAACAACTTAAAAGTGTAGAAAATTATTGCAACCATAATAAAATCGTTATACTTAAAGTCAGCCAGATCTTCAATAAATGCGAAGTGGAGCGAAATTAAAATTGTTGTAGGAATCATCGCCACAGTGTATAAAATAAAACCGTAGAGTTTGTGCAACATCCTGTATTTGTTTGAAGGGTAGAGACCGACGATTTTCAGCACAGTTACATTGAGGCTAAAACTGCGTACTGCAATTCTTTTCATGTTTTAAGTTAAAAAAATGAAACGATGGGGTTATTTTTATTTGACTTATATACCTACTGGATAGGTTTTGTTTCAAACGAACTTTCTCTAGCTCATTAATTTTGCATCAAAGTAAGATTAAACCGACTGTAATCGAATTAAGTAAAAAATTTAACTCAAAGAGGGTTCTGTGAACACTAATCAAATTTTCATTAAGTTTCCTTAAATGGAAATTTATTATCACAAAAAGTTACGGTTGTTTTAGAAGGTTGATGGTAACGTTGAAGAACTATGAAAAAAAAATCTTCATTGTTTTAAAATAACCTCATGTTCACATTCGCTCTACAAATAAATAAATAATAATATTCATTCAATACAAAAATTATTTTTTTTTTAATTTAACGTAAATTATGGCGGTGAAGGAAGTAATTAAATTTCAGACAAATTCTTTAGGTAAGTGTTTATACAAAAATTTTTATTAAATGTTCTGAAATATGTTCTAAACAATAACTTAAGGTATCGTAGAGAATTTAATCTGTGATAAAATAAATAGGTGCCTTCGAAGAAATAAGACCGAATGTAATTTCTTGGGTCGAAAGGTACTAAAAAATTTATTTATTTTTTTTTTTCATATAAGTATGGCGAATATTCAAAAACTGAACTTTTGGAAAAACTGCCTACAAATCAACAAAAGATTCTGGGATATAGATTTCAACGTACTGATTTGAAAAATATACCGCAACGGGATTTTATAAATGTTGAATTTATTTCATAGGACGATTCTGGAGAAGTGATAGGATTTATCTAAGAAATGGGACCGAATGTAACTTCTGGAGTCCGAAATCTACAAATAAAAAAAATCATTAGGTAATGTTTGAACATGGTCGAAAAAGGTTCAAATTTTCGTATTCATATTCATAAGGGGACATTCTGAAAAATTCAGCTTTTGAAATAGTTTGGAGGTCGTAATCTATAAAAAATATGTTTTCAGGTAATTTTTGAAGGAGACTGAATAAAAAAATTAAAATTTGTATTTTGAAAAACTGAACTTTTGAAAAAAATGCTTACAAATTCACAAAAAATTGTTCTAGTTTTAATCCCAGAAATTGCCAGAATTCATTGGACGATTATGGAAAAATTGTAGCAATTTTCGAAAACATGAGTCCAAATGCAACTTTTGGAGGTTAAAATCTACAAAAAACCTCTTCAGGTAATTCGAAATAATTAATCGAAAAAAGATCGAATTTCTCACGAGTGTATTGAAACATAGTAGAGAAACTGAACTCTTCTAAAAAATGTCTAAAATTTTTAAATTTTGGTAGGGAGGTATCGATTTTGCAATTAGGCTCCGCCTCTGAGTCTGAATGAAAAATTCATCACAATTGAGATTTGGATGGATATGGGTGGTGCTTAATTTTTGGCTTGTAGTATTCTTTGAACAACACGATACTAAGGATTTTGCAATTAAGCTCCTCCCTTTCGCTTAAAATATGTTTAAAATGGTAAATTTGTATATGGAAATATCGATTTTGCAATTAGGCTCCGCCCCTCGGTCTTACAACGAACGAAAAATTCTTCACGGTTGAGGTCGAGAGGGATGGGTGGGGCTTCTCTTTTGTTTTACTTTTTTAATTAATACATTTAGTTTTCCTTGTGTAACACGATTATTTATGAACAACTTTCATATGGTAACTTCTCGTAGAAAAATAAGGATTTTAAAATTAAGCTCCGCCCCTCGACGATGAATAAAAAAATCATCAGAATTGAGATAGGTTTTAAGTTTCACGTTGTGAAAGGAAATCTACACATTTTAAAACAAAAAGGCAAAATGTAAGCCCGCCCACCCACCCTATCTCAATTCTGATGACTTTTTTTATTCGCCTTGAACTAAGGGGACGGAGCTTAACTGCAAAATACTTATTTCTTTACAAGAAAAAAAAATCAGAAATCGTGTTGTTCAACAAAAACTATGTATATTAAGAAAAAAAGGTGAAATATTAACCCCGCCCACTTACCCCATCTCAGTTGTGATGTTTTTTTTAATTCTTATAAACTTAAAGCACGTTTAAAATAGTAAATTTTTGTAAGGAAATATGGATTTTGGCTTTATTTTTTTTTAATGTACGTAGTATTCTTTGAACAACACGATACTCAAAAACAAGTGTTTAATTTCTCGTGGAGAAATAACATTTTTGCCGTTAAACTCCGTCACAATTGAGATAGGGTGGGTGGGCGGGGCTACTTTTTACCTCTTTTTCTTAGTATGTGTAGACTTATTTCGACAACAAGAAACTTGTAGTAATCAACTTAAACCTTCCACTTTTCTTCTACAACCCCTTTAAATACGACAAAAGTTGAACATCAAAGTTACTATCAAAGGCAATTTAGCAACGGAGACCACAATAATCTAAGCGTGACTAAACAATATTTCCATTTTATCAACTGAAAAAGAGAGAAAAGTAAATTTTGACAATGTCAAAGAATATTTTGCCAAAATAAAGACCTGTAAGCACGTTTGGTATTTCTTGTTCTATTATATGGGATTCAATAGAAAACCGCCCTGTATAACCCTAATACGTTTAGTACTGTGGTGCTCCGCTAATACTTTTACAAGGGCGCTGCCATACGAAGCGAGGCAACGCAAACGGACCACTATAACACCGAGGAACGACGAGCGGATCACGCAGAGAGCCGCAATTCCTTCCACCCCTGACAACTCTGCCCCAAGTGAAGCTGTAGTTTGCGTGAATTAGTGGAATTTGACCTATACTGACTTCTAATATATTTAATATACATGTATAAAAAAATGTAAACAGTAAATAATTTAAATAATGTTTATTAAAAATAGACTTTTAACTTATACATATATATATATATATATATATATAAAAGGTAATGTCACGACTGGCCCTCCAACTCCCAGCTCAAATTGCTAATGATAGAAATTTGAAATTTGGATGATGTTCTGCAGGCATCGTTTAAAGTATTATAATAAACCCAACTTTCTTGTTTTATATTTTTTATTTTAAACACTTTTTTCAGTTCTAAGTGAAAGACAAAGCTCAAACAAATTTAAAAAATGTTAATATTAATAAACCACTGGGAGACGTAAGGTTGTAGATGATCATTAGGTCGACACTGTTGTAGGTAAATAAAAAAATACGGATGTTTCTTGGTTCCATCAAAGATTTAATAATTTTCTGTTGGGTACATAATCACAAAGAAAATATTTTTTGGGTAAAATTTATTTAATTTTTGACGATATTCACTTGTTGAATCACTTACTTACATTATTTACGGAACTACTGACAAATAAAGACGTTAATTTGTGCTTGTACTGAAATAAACATCACTTGAGTGTTAGTAACTTTTCAAAACTGCCACTAGGGAGTAAGCTCTTCTCAAAATCTGAAACAAGTGTGACAACAACGCTGCAAAAGTGTAATTTTCGTTGACGTACGGTTGTAAATGCTTCAAGAGATAAAGAAAACAGTTTCCCAGCTGTAACAGTCATCGGCTTCTTGGAACCTTCCATCAACATGATAAGAGCTTTTCGGCACTTAACATCATATTCATACCAGCGACTCATATAAATAGCATTCGACAGACTTTTGTTCTGAAAAATGAAAAAAATGTACCAGTGTTAAACTTTTTAATTTTTTTGCTACCTCTTGAACAAGTAGTGTCCCGTAGTAACAATAAAAAAGTATTTGGAAAAATGCAACACCCAAATCATTCACCATTATAAAAAAACTAACACCAACTGTGACCTGAAAAATATTGTACTTACTTACGGGAGTATTTTTAGTTTAAATTATACCGTACTTTACTCATTTGGAAGCAAAGTATTCCTATCACCAGACTACTTCCAGCAAACTGACTAAACACCACTGACGAAAAACAGTCTTGATATTCTTGTACAAACCTAAACAACAAACGAAATAAAATTTTAATTTATGATAAAAAAATACTTCACTTTTGAATGGCTTGGTGATGTCGGATGCACTTTTTTATTTGTAGAAAAATTTTTCCAGACTTTGTTAACCCGCGAGATGAGAAATTTTCACTGATGTTCCTGTCAAGGTGCTGTAGTTGTTTTTTAAGAATCTGTATTTGCGCCGTCGCATGATAACACAATCCACTTATTAAAGGATCTATGGTTCCAGTTGCTAATGCTGCATACACACCAACTACAAATAATAAATAAATCAATACGTTGCAACAAAAATTAAAAATTAACCACCCAATAAGAGCAAAAAGCGTATAAAACCAAAGTACAGCGGTTTTTCTCTTACAAATGTCGGCACCCATACGTTCAAGGGTAATTCTTCCAGATTCATGAAAGCTTGACCAACAAAACCAATAACCGCAGCCACACAACTTACAAAGAAAATTTGCGAATTTCGCCTACACACACCACTACATTCTTCAACAGTTTTCTCATGTTCTTGTTGTTCAACGTATTGAAAATCGTCGAAGTAATGAATACAGCGTTTAAATTTATTACTTTGTACCAACCATGGAAAAAATGTAAACGCATAAAATACCATAGCTACCATAATAAAATCGTTGTATTTAAAGTCGGTCAAATCTTCAGCAAAAACGAAGTGAAGCACACTGAAAATTGCTACTGGTATCAATACCAAAGCATATGGAAGACAAGCGTACATTTTATGCACCACTTTGTAACTGTCTACAGGATAAAAACCTACAATTTTTAAGACAGTTATGTTGAGACTGAAACTGTACTCTGCACCTCTTTCCATTTTGGGAAGGTAACTAAACAATTTGATACCATTCATAGGTCTTATATGTTCCTTAATCGTTTTGAATTCTTAGCCACGGAAAGTTTCACTTGAATTACATTAATTTTACATCAAAGTAAGATCAAACGATCGTAATTCGATTTCAGTGTCGTTAAAAACGGTGCAGCGAAAACTAATCAAATTTTCATTACTTTTCCCTAAATGAAAGAATTTTCTTAGTCATAAAGGGTTATTATTAAATGTGATAACGGTAGTCAGATGCAATGCTTTTGAAGACAATATTAAAACCTCAATTTTTAGTATAATTCTTATCATAAAAAAGAGACTAAATGTTTAGTAATTAGTTACAATATTTACGTAGTGGTAAACATGAACAGCAAAATGAGGCTGTGCCCTATTTTGTTGAAACTATTTGAACATCTAGACCTTCAACATTAATTTTTCTGTAATAGGTGTGAAAAATTTTAGTTCACTTTCGTACACAGGGTGAGTCACTAAGCGCACTGTCCTCGATATGTCATTAATTATATTAGAGACACAGAAAAATCACAGGTCATAGTTGTACGGTTTTTCGACGACTATACTCTTAAATTTTTGTAACTTCAAATTTCAGTTTTTCAAAATGAAACACCCTGTATTTTGTTATTGCATGTTACTCTGTGTTGTGTCTTCATTGTTCTATATGTAGATTGGTTTCTTAAAGAACTTAAAAACATAGTAACTAACCTTTAAATATAGAAAATACTCAGCAAAAAAAGACCACCAAAATACAATAAGTCGAAGTAATAAAATATAGGGTGTTCTATTTGAAAAAAATTTAAATATCGATATTTGAAAACTCTTATAATTGAAACATTTTTTATAAAAAATCTCTATATTAATATTTGATTTAATTGCTACCACAAACCACTACAAATTGTGTAATTTTCTTTATCTGACTACGAAATGGTATAACACAGATTTTTGAAAAATAACCCTTATTATTGATTTTTTTGTAAAAGCATCCATTGCTAAAAAAATTCAAGAAAATTGGAATAACATAAAATAAACTGGAAGTATAAAACCTAAGAAGAAGTCAATTGCGGTATGTAAAAATATGCACTCTGTATAGTCAAAAATAATTTTGGAGTGTACAACCTTACAACTTTGGTCCTTCTATATTTCTAAGTTTATTTTATGTAAACATTTATTAAAACTAGTGCGATATTTAAGCCAATATGTTGTGGTGGCCGAATTTGAATTAAAATCTCGCGCTGAAAAAAAAAAATAACAGCGGCGCGAATTCGCATTTGAAAAATCAAGAAAATCGTTAAACACAGGCCACTATGTCTACGTCTAGTTATTTTTCTGGTAGTTGGCAGTTGCTTGGAATTTTAGTTAGAGGGTTGGTAGAAGATGGTGGTTTGGTAGAGGCGTGAGAGACTTCACTTTTGAGTTGTTGTTGTGAGTGTAACCACCTGGTGAGTTAGCTAGGCTAAGTTTAGTTGGTTTGGTAGTTAATAAAAATGGAGAGCATTTTAGCTAATTATTGCGCTTTTTTTCCAATGAATTTTCGACGCTAACACGTGTGTAAATTTGTTTTATTGTTTGTAAATGCACCGTTCATGTTAGGAGTTTCATCGTTCACTAGTCCTAACACAGTTTGACAATCAGGAATTAATTTAGATAGAGCGTTTGCTAGAAGATGTCGTGAAATTTACTTAGTCAACCTGTGTTTACAAAGTTATGAATAAGTTTCTAAATGCTTATACTTAAGTGTTACATTATAACACTTCTTAATTCATCAGACAAGAAAGAAAGAAACTTCAAACTTTTTCAAGTATCAATTTAAGGCGGGATGTTTGGGCTATCACAATGTTTCGGTTATTTTCTAAATCTAGCTTTGTTTTGCGTTAAAATATCTAATAAAAGCTTGAGTTCGGAAGTTTCGTTCAAAACTACTTCTCAAAATTTTTTCAGAATTTACGAAGTCACTGTGTATTTTCTCACAAAACCAACAAATTCTTGGAACATCTTTAGAAGTTATAAAACAAATATTGTTGAGACGTAAATGCTCAAAACATAAAGCAATATTAACATTGTTTATTTATGACCAAATTCTACATGCAATAAATTTGTCAAAATGTAAGCAAATAGTAAAAACAATACTCGAAATAAATGTACTCAAGAAAAAACATTCCATATATACAGGGTGAGTCACTAACTTGTAAAAATTGTAGAGTTTATTTTTAAAATTCCAATGCAATGCACCCACATTATCCCAATTTTTTTATTTTTTTTTCAGAAATGCAAATATTTACAAAAAAATCTCTAAAAAAAATAGGAGTGTTCGTCGAAAAATTTCAAAAACGATCAACTTTGTTTATAACAAATAGGGCGCGTTTAGTGACTCAGCCTGTATAGAAGATTCTGCGACGGTGTTGCCAATTCGTTAAAACACTTGGAGTTGCTGAAGACTTTAAATCGAATATGAGTTTACCAAAAACAATTCAGTAGGATAACCTAGAACTCGAGCGCTAAGTGATGGGTAAAAAACTGTACGAAAAAATTAAATATTTAGTTTTATACTATCGACCAATCACAGTTGACAAAAAATTCCCTACATTGAACACATTACTTACGAGTTTTGCTAAGATAAGTATGAGCTTATTCTAAATACCTAAAGTCGGTTAAAAACTCTCCAGGACCGCTAAGAAAGAGTAAGATCTTTTTAAAATCTGAAACCAAGTAGGATTGTATCAAAGTGATTGTAAAAATATTTTCATTAATTTACCAATGTAAATGTTTCAAGTGTTAACTGCAGCAATTTTCCTGCAGTAATAATCATAGGCTTCTTTGAACCCTCCATCAAAAGAATAAGGGCTTTCCTGCACTGGATGTCGTACTCATACCAACGACTCATGTAGACGGCATCAGGTAGAGTTTGACTCTACAAACGAACATCTTACGTGAAAATTTGATTTTTGTATTTACAACCTCTTCCATAAGCAAAGTTCCATAGTAAGAGTAGAACAATATTTGAAAAATTTGCAGAATTAAATCATTTACGAATGTATAAAAATTAACATCCACTGTCATCTAAAAATAATAGTTCAGTTAAGTATTATATATTTTCAACGTGTGTAACCAAAGTTTCGTCTTCACTTCTGAAACGAAAGTTAGGCAAATTTTATCTTATGACGAAGACTTTTGTTACAGACGTTGTTTTACGGATTTTAGTACTGTGTTGAGTTGAAAACAGAGAAACGCAATTATTAGGCTGCTTTCCATGATCTGAGTAAACAGCACCATTGAAAAACACTCTTCGTAGAATTTCACAAAGCTACAAGTTAAAATTAATAAAAAAAATTGTCCATAATTACCATGTAGCACGCTACTTTTGAATCAGTTGGTGATGGCGTATACACTTTTTTATTTTTGAAAACATTCTCCCAGATGCTGCTGCTTTATCTTCACTCGCAAAAATCAGCCCTTCATTATCTTGTAAACTTTGTTTTAAAACTCGTATTTCAGCTGTGGCACGATAACACAATCCACACATTAAAGTATCAATTGAACCACAAAACACTCCTGAATAAATAACATCTATAATGTTAAATCAACACATTACAAACCAAAAATAACGAATCTAATCTAAATACCTGATAAAATAAAGAACTGCACCGTATAAAAACACACTTTGTTTTCTCGTGCAAAATTTGGCAACCACATGTTGAAAGGTAACTCTTCCAAATTCAAAAGTAGCTCTCCGGAGAAACCACCTATAACCACAACGCAACCCATAAAGTAAACGTTCGCGTTTCTTCGACAAATCGAAATGCATTCTTCGAGAATTTTCTTGTGCTCCACTCTTTTCAAACTGCAGTCGAAAAGGTCGAAATAATGAATGCACTGTTTAATTTCGTTCCGTTTCATCAGACACGGCAGAAATTTAATCGTGAAACATATCATAGCCACCATCATAAAATCGTTAGCTTCAAAATCGGTTAGATTTGAAAAATACATGAAGTGAACTGATGAAAAAATTGCCACGGGGAACATTGCCACAACGTATGTGGTGTAGCCGTAAACTTTATGTAATATTTTATGATTTTCAATGGGATAAACACCGATAAATTTCAACACAGTTATGTTGAGACTGAAACACAAATCTCCAACACCTTTCATGCTGAAAGGAGTACTGAGAAATATTGTACGTGTATGTTCTTTTATAATTTAGCTTGTTTTTATTTTCAAAGCGGAGGTAATATCAAACCTTATTATTACAAAATTACGTATGAAATATTTATTGGAAGAGAATACTAAGTAATAAGAAAACGTACATCGAGCATATGTACTTTTGTAATTTAAATTACTCCTAACCATTAATTTTATTGACATTTCCAGGGATTTTTTTTTCAACTGCACTCTTTTTATAAGATAAAACGTCGGTTATTAAATTATGTATGACACATTTACTAGAAGAGAGTTGTGCTAATAATAACAAACAATTTGCTGGGGAGGGAATTCTTTTCTCCCGTAACTTTTCAAAGATTGCTAGGAATAATGTGTGGTAAACAGGAACCACACCTAAATAAGTTTTAAAGAAATAATTTTTGGATGAAGTAAGTTGCAACACTTTTCCGGTTTCAGATTTTTTTAAGCTGTCTCATTTAGCACAATTTCTTATATATAATCAATAAACCTCTTGTACCTTTCGGTGTCGAGGTAACAAAAATTTCAATAATTCTTAAGAAATTACAACTAATTAACAATTCAGAAATACTAATTACAGTGTTGAAACGTATTATTTTATATCCCTGATAAAACTTTTCCACTCTGTTGTATCCCGGCACCGTACTGATGCTTGTTGCCAGGATGTGTTATTTCTTTCCAGAATCCTACTTATGGTACCGTTCCAATCTGCTCTGGGTCTCCCTACACGCCTCTTTCCTGTTCCTCTTGCTTCCCAGACTTTCTTTACCTGCCTATTTTCACCCATCCTGTTCAGATGCCCAAACCAGCGTAGTTGGGACTGTTCAGTAATTTTAATAGCACTATTAACATTTAGCTCCTGTCTTATTGTTTCATTCCTAATCTTGTCTAGTCGAGTTTTTCCTGCGATTCTTCTTAGGAATTTCATTTCTGCCGCCTGTATCTTACTTTTTTGCTTTTCACTTAATATCCAGGTTTCACTGCCGTAGAGGAGAGTAGGCAAGTATGTGGACTTATAAACAGCTGGTTTTGTTTTTCGACTGACTTCTCTCTTGTTAATGAAACCATTCTAAAGACTCATGTAGACTCCCGCTGCTACCGATATTCTCGCGTTAATTTCTCTATCCAGTTTTCCATTTGAATCAATTATGGTACCCAAGTATTTAAATTCTGTTACCTGCTGGATTCTCGAGCTCCCTAAACGTATGTCCATTTGTTTATTATCTCTAGCCACAACCATGACTTTGGTTTTGTCTTTATTAATTGCCATTTTCGATTCTTCTAAGACCTCATTCCATTTGTTTAAGGAGTTTTGGAGTTGCTTTTCTGAACTAGCTATTAAGGTGATGTCATCTGCAAAAGTACAATTTCCGATTTGCTGTCTTTGTAGATGTTTATACCCGACTGTGGTTTTGTTGGTTTCTTCTTCGCATTTGCAGATGATTTCGTTCATGAAGATGATGAATAGTAGTGGGCTTAGCACTCTTCCTTGTCTAACACCCTTTGTAGTTGTAAATCTAGTTGATTTCATATTGTGGGCCCTAACTATATTCCAATTGTTTCTGTATAACGATAAGTTGTTGTCGGTGTTTGTTTTTCTCGAGCTTTCCATATTAGATTTCTTGGGACTTTGTCAAATGCCTTTTGTAGGTCAATAAAGCATAGGTAATAAAGTTCTTTGTCATACTTCCTATATTTCTCCATGCATTGTTTGATCGTGAATATATGATCTTGAACGCTGTGGCCCGGCCTAAAACCGCTTTGTGCATCGTTCAGTGAATCTTCTACTGTTGATCTTAGCCTTATTTCCAAAATTCTTTCGTATATTTTTGCTGCCACGCTTAATAATGAAATCCCTCTATAATTTCCGCATTCTTTATAATTTCCTTTCTTATGTACTGGTATGATCGCTGCAGTGGACCAATCTTCGGGGACTCTCCTTGATCTCCATGCTCTTTGTAGTATCTTGTGTAGATATTTAGTGCCAGTTCTGCCCATATATTTGATCATCTCTGGTTTGATCATGTCAGTACCTACCGTTTTGCCGTTTTTCAATGATTTAATTGTCGATGTTACTTCGTCTATGTGGATGTCGTTTTCTGTGATCTCAGCTCTAGGCTCTGATACCGTTGTGCCATCGTAGTTTGATGCTTCCTGATTATTTTCTGCTCCTTCGAGCAATTCGGTGAAGTACTCCTTCCATCTTTCGAGAATTTCCGTGGGGTTGTTGAGAATCTGTCCTTTGTTAATGATTTGACTCATTGATTTGTTTTCTTCTTGTCTCAATCGCTTTAGGTTCGCATAGAAAAGGTTTTGGTTGCTTTTTCTGTTCTCCTCCATTTTTTCCCCAAATTCTTCCCACTCCTTTGCTTTTTCTTTTTTAATTGTGGTTTTGGCAATGATTCTGTACGTTTTATATTCCTCATATGCTTCTATAGTCCCTAATTGGTGGTACTTTTTCAAAGCATGTTTCTTTTTCTTTACAGCTTCTTGTGTTTTTTTGTTCCACTAGTGGGTCTTTTTCTTCTTTCCTCCTGTTGTCACAGTTCCGCAAACTGACTCTGCCGCTTTATGTAGTATCTCTTTGTAGCAGCCCCACATTTGTTCTAGGTCGTAATCACTATCTCTATTTTCCAAATCTATTATCATTGTGTTTATCTGCCTCTGGTACTCTCGTGTAATTCTACTTCAGCTAGTTTATATACGTTCGTGCTTTTCTTTGCTTTCTTGGAAGTTCTAATCGTTCTTGGCTCTTCCTGGATTCCTAACTTCGCTATTACTACGTAGTGGTCCGAACCGAGTTCAGCATTTCTATTTACTTTTATATCTTTTATTAAATTTCTGTGCTTTTTTTCTATTAGTACATAATCGATGATTGATTTTTCGTTCCTACTTTTAACTTCTCTTGTATATTTGTGTTCATCTTTGTGTTCGAAAAAAGAGTTTGATATTATGAAACTGTTGTTTATAGCAAATTCAATTAGTCTCTCACCGTTTGTATTCATTGTTACTTCCCCCAAATCTGCCCAGCGAACATTCTGTTCCTTCTGTAATATTTCCAACTCTACCATTTAGGTCGCCCAATATTATGACAGGATATTTTGCCTCGTCGCAGACACTTTGGACGTCCTCCCAAAATGAATCTTTTTCATGTTTCGGATCATTCTCGTTAGGACCATATAAAATAATAAGACTGTATTTTCGATCTTTGTTTATTTAAAGCGTTAATGACATAATTCTATCAGATATTCCAGACCAATCGAAAACATTTTTGTTTCTAAATTGTTTTTTGATTATACAACCCACCCCCGCTTGTGCTCTTAAGTTTTCTTCCACCCCTGAGTATAGTATGACTTCTTCACCTAGTGTGAGTTCACCTTTACCCTTTTGTTTTGTTTCGGTCAGCGCAATGAGTGTGACATTCGCCTTGCGAAATTCGTCCACCAGTTCTTGTTCTTTCTCAGATAGAGTTCTAATATTCCAGGTTCCTACTCTCATATACGTTTTCTTGCTATTCCTGAATTAATCATTGCCAGATTCTTTGCCAAGTTCGTCGTCATTTTCTCCGTTTTCTTAGATGCTTTTGGTTTTATGTCTTGGTATTCCTCTCTATTATTTTCTCCGTTTTGCCATCCCAGTCCCATATCTGCTTGTCTACGATCAGTTTCAGATATCCTACTTTGACTTTTTTTCCTTGATCTCTTTCGATTTTTGCCAGCTTCCTTAAGTTGGCTTGTACTCTATTTTCTTCTTTGGTTAAATCATTGTCAATAAACACATTGGTTCTTTTAAGCTTGGATTTGGCTTGCATAATGTTTTGCTTATCCTCCCAGCTTCCCAGTTTCGCAACAATTATATCCTTTCCTAGTGTCGTTTTTATCTTGGTTGATTCTATGATTTTAGCTTGGACTTGAATTGTACTTTGCAGGAATTCAGCCACTCCTTGTTTTAGTGGATCGTTCTGGATATCTGTGCCCTTGGTTACTATATTGTTTTTCTTTTCCAATTTTTCTACCCTCATAAGTCTGGTTTCTAAGAGCTCGATAAGTGTTATCATTTTCCGGTTTTCCTCTTTCAATTGTTTTATTTCGGAAATGTAAGTTGTTTGGTCTTTCCGTATTTGTTCAACTATCCCAATCAGCTGATTTAGTAATTTCGTGTTTTCCTTGATTCCCGCCATATCTACTTTACTTGCTTTCTTTTTTGATTGTTGTTTGGGTGATGTTTTGTGTGCTTTTTTCGACTTCTTGGAGAGCACTTTATGAAATTCGTCTTCCCTTTTCCTTTTACCGTCGTCTGTTAGTGACCCTTCAGTATCCGACATTGGTTATTTTCAACAAACCTTCTGGAGCGGAAAGGCCTTCCCGCCACTTCAACAGTTCGAAGCAGTACGATCTTATCTCGGAGGGTTTTTTCTTCCTGCTTACTCTTCTTGGTTTTTTCTTCAGTACTTCTTGTGTACTTTACTTCGCACTTTGACTTCGCTTACTTGACTTTTATTACCGTTATTACTCGATTAATCGACTTAATAACGGGAACGATGTTGATTTCGACCTGTCACGCCACCTTCACATTCGACAATAGCACAATTTCTTAATATTCAAAATTCTTCAAAAATGTTGAACGCCTTTGTTGTACTTTTAAAAAGAAAACAATGCTGGACCAAAATAGTTTACTTTAGAATGTTTTTTCTTTTGTGAAAACGATTTTATGACGTTCGACCTTGATTGTGCTAGTCTTCTCATCCGAACATTCTCTCTATTTACTAGGCAGTAGTAGTACAACCCCCTCATTTCCACAAACAATTTTTAAAGTGATCACACTCCCTAAACACCGATCTCATCTCCTATTTGTCACTAGAGGACGCCATAAAATCGTTTAACCTATTTCATAGCTCTGTGTCTTGTCATTCGAACACCCTTGTTGCAAATGTGGAAATACATGCATTTTTAATTAAGATAGAATCGATTACAAAGTAATGCATAAGGTTCACGATAAATCTTGAAAACTATTTTCCGCACGATTTTATGTGTGCACACTTTATTCGTGGAATTGTAGTAACTTTTATATGTTACTGGGTCGTTATTCAGAAGATATGATCATTTTGAAAATTGTGCACGAGTACGTTGTACTACTACCTAGTTACAAAAGCAGAGTGTTCGGATGAGAAGACGTAGCACAATTTAAATATATAGGAGCTAATTAAAAAAATTAAAACTTCTTCAGATGTCGTGTTCTCAGTGGAAAGCCAAAAACAATTAAAATATTGTACAATAATTGAAAATATAATTGTTTCCTTTAGAATGCAACAAATGAACACAATAAATAGATACTATAAAACAAAGACAACAATATTTATTTTTGTCTATAGTAATAAAAACTAACAAATATTTGTCGTATTAAAACTCCATAAAATTTACTAATAACGATTTATATTATTATTTTTGGATTATTTGCCAACAAAGCCAAATAGCTAGGACGTCATAATGTCCTACAGAACAATTTCGGGTAAATTAAAATTTTAATTTGTTCTTACAGTACATTTCTTATTTAAACTAAACTAAAATAAATACTATTGGTTTCTTAATAACTGTTCAGACGAGCCAGTAGAAAGTAAGCTCTCCTGAAAATCTAAAACAAGTGCGACAACAACCCTGCAATAGTATCACTTTTATGCCGTAAATGTGTCAAGAGATAACGAAAAAATTTTGCCTGCTATAACAACCATTGGCTTCTGAAAAGCTTAATAAGAGCTTTTTGACACTGAATGTCATAATTTTCTAGTGTATACAGAGATGACTCATCGATGACAGCGGCTGACGCTCGCTAGAGAAAGGCCTGGAAGCGGAAGTCGCGATAGATTCCAGAAAGACGGGAACGATTATCATTCAGACAAGTCGAGTCCAGCGAGTGTCGCGAAAACTCTGACAAGTTGCGCTGTAATAGTTAATCGTGTAAATTCGAGTTAGTAAGAAATAAATTGTTGAGTTTTACCCACGCCGATTTTATTCACCTATCAACGTAACAATATCATCGGGTCGTATAGACAGCATCTAACAGACCTTTGTTCAAGAAAATCAGAAACAGCGTTCCGTAACAACAATAAAAAATGTTTTGGAAAACATCGCAACGAAATCATTCAACATTATTAAAAAAATAAACCAGTATTAAAAAATTAAATTGTCACCTGAAAAAATATTGTACTTGAGACAAAAAGACCAAATGTATGGCAGGATGTTCTAGTTGAGAGGCAGGGGTTGAAAAATTAAATCCAATTAAAGATCTATCTGAAAATTATTAACTAAGAAAACCTCAGAATGCAGTGTGTTCACTATAATGCTGAGGCTTGATCAAGCAAAAAAGGTAAGAAAAGTAGGTTTCGATCTGAAATGTTGTTAATAGACTTAATGAAGAGCTGAAAAGATTTTCGTACAAAGTTGACCGAGAGTTCTAAGGCGTCAGCTTCAAGATCTGATTCTCGACAGGGAGCGAGGGTTCGAATCCCACACCTGACAGTTTTTTTAAGTGTGCGTTAGAACCTTGCTAATCACAGATTATTTCGCTTGACAGAAATTTAATTAATCGGCTAATTTAGAATAAATTGAAGCTTACAGAATAGAATTTTTGTTTATATAAGGAACTGGTTTATTTAAAATATTTGGTACCTAAGATAAGAGAAAGGGAATTTCTGCTATGAACCAACTTTAATTAAATATATAAATGTATCCTTACAATTAAAAAATATAGTCAACGCAACATTACTGTTTCACAATTTTCATAATAAACATTCTTCAGATGTTCTATTCTAAGTAAAAATTATATGTATATACGTATATCTTCATTCCCATTTAAACTGCACTGGAATAAATACCATTTCTGATTAATAACTTTTCAAAACTGCGACTAAAGAGTAAGATCTTCTCAAAATCTGGAAGAAATGTGACAATAACGCCGCAAAAGTTGTTTTTTTCCGTACCATTGTAAACGTGTCAAGAGATAACGGTAACAATTTCCCTGCTGTAACAATCATCGGCTTCTTGGACCCTTCCATCAACATAATTAGTGCTTTCCGACACTGAATGTCAAATTCATACCAACGACTCATATAGACAGCATTCGTCAGACTTTGGTTCTGGAAAACCAAAAAATATACCACTGTTACAGCTATAGACAGCTATATTTATTTGTTTGTTACCTCTTGCAGAAGCAGCGTCCCGTAGTAACAATAAAAAAATATTTGGAAAAAAACCACCCCCAAATCATTCACCATTATCAAAAAACCAACGCCAACTGTCACCTGAAAAATATCGTACTTACGGGAGAATAGTTATTTTAAGTTAAACCGGACTTTACTCATCTGGAAGCAAAGTATTCCGATCACCAGACTACTTCCTGCAAACTGACTGAACACCACAGACGAAAAACAGTCTTGAAATTCTTGTACAAAACTAAACAACGAATTAAATGTTTGTTGAAACGTTAAATTACGATGAAATACTTACTTTTGAATTGCTTGGTGATGTCGAATGCACTTTTTTATCCGTAGAAAAATTTTTCCGGACTTTGTCAACCCGCTAGACGAAAACGGCTCACTGATGTCTTTATCAAGGTGGTGTAATTTTTTTTGAAGGATCTGTATGTGAACTGTGGCTTGATAACACAATCCACCAATTAAAGGGTCTATTGCTCCGGTTGTTAGTGCTGAATATGACGGAGCTACAAATAATAAATTAGTACAATTATAGTAGAAATTAAAACTTAAATAAATCACTTAATAAGCACAAAACGTAAATAAATCCATAGTAAAGTGGTTTTTGTCTTATAACCGTTGGCAGCCACACGTTTAGCGGCAGTTCTTCCGAATTCACACAAGCTTGTCCAACAAAACCAAAAATCGCTGACACACAACCGACGAAGAAAATTTTCGAATTTCTTTTACAAACGGCACTGCAATCTTCAACGTGTTTCTCGTGTTCTTTCACTGCGTCATGAAGTTCGTCGAAGTAATGAATACAGTGTTTAAATTTATCGCTTTGTAACAACCACGGGAAAAATTTGCATACGTAAAGTAGCATAGCCACCATAACAAAATCGTTATGTTTGAAGTCGGTTCGATCTTCAGCAAAAACGAAATGCAACACAATGAAAATTGCCACTGGGATCATTACCAAGGTGTATAGGATACAAGCGTACACTTTATGCAGCACTTTGTAACTCTTTACGGGATAAAAGCCAAGGATTTTTAATACACTTATGTTAAGAGTGAAACTATAATCTGCAAGTCTTTCCATTTTGGGAACTGAACACGTACTATCATTTGTGAGCTTTATATATTGCTTAATGGCTTTTAATTCTTATTCAGGGAAGTTTCACTTGAATTACATTAATTTTATATCAAAGTAAGATCAAACGATCGTAATTCGATTTCGGTTTCGTTAAAAACGGTGCAGCGAAAACTAATAAAATTTTCATTACTTTCCCCTGAACAAAAGAGTTTTCTTAGGAATTATAATGAAACGTGCCTGGGACATTATTAGTACATTAGGATATAATATTTCCTTCATTTTCACATATTTTCTGGCAACGGTTTACATTATATAAAATTGGTATTTATTAACATAGTCTTGATTTTAGTAAAAACCAGGGAAAACGTTTTACAAATTTTAAACTATTACGTAGAAAACAGAGAAGGTTTTACAAATGCTTAAATTTCTCTTGTTTTAATTTGTCAACAGTAACAATCACGATAATGTTGCCTATTAATACGCTTTGTGTTTGTAAACTTATAATCGATTTGTAAAAATTCCGGAATTTAGATAAAATCCACGTTAGATATGTTTTCCACATCGCTTGTGTCTTACGAACAAATTAACCAAATTAAATTTAATGTTAAAGTTGTAGGATAAAACTAGTTTCTATAAAAATCCCTTGCTAAAATTTTCAGTAATACCTATCTTAGATTTTAAGGAAACGCTGAGTGTTGGGCAGTATCTAGATACTTGTATCTAAATAAAGTTTCTAGATACATTTTTGGGTACCTAGTATCTGTATCTAGATAAAATCGAATTTAAGCACCAAATATCTGTATCTACGTACAAAATTAATGGCGCAGATACAGATACATTTTTTTATTTCACTTTTTTCAGTAGTTATTAGTTGAGTTATACTAGTAGTAATTTTTGATACTTCATGTTGGTGATTTTGGTCACATAAACAAAAATAGAGGTAAGAGGTCCACTAATAGTGTTCTGTCACGGAAATTTTCATATTTTAAATACCATAATTTCCTACATTGTAGCCTTCAGTACTTATACATCTTTAAATATAATCCTGAGGGGTAATAAATCGAAGCCATGGTAAGATGGTATTTTAAAAACCATAAACCACAATTCACCATTCACTGCGTTTTACGCTTATCGGGGCAATGCATTTTACCTGTGTACCTGAGCAACCCGGGTACCGTAGGTCCGCTGGTTGTATTTGTGTTATTAAATACGAGTAATTTTAATAGTAAAAATATTTTTTTAAGGTATGTTATTATTTTTAGAAGATAATAATTGCGTGTTACATAATGATTAATTTTTTCAATTAGCACAAATTAGTTCTGTAATCTATTAATCGAATGTTCAATACATACATTTCTCTCGCATAAATCGCATATTTGTTACTGTTTTATACCTTTATTTTTCAGACAAATGTAGCGTCTATTCTTGTTGTCACATGTGTCATTTCTTCACTTTTTCATTCTTGGACCTAACGCGAGGCGGGCTTGGCAGGTCCGTTTTGCCCTAGAATGTGCCGATTATGTTTAAGTGTAAATCTTGGACAATAAAATTAATATTTTTACAACCCTCGGTAGAATAATTTATCGTGATATATTCTTAGAAATCGTGAAACGAGATTAAAATAAAATGAGTCTCAACAAAAATCTGAAAATTTAAAGTTGCACTCTAGTGATTCCGGCCTGCCAGGCAGCCTTTGATCCTATAATGGGTTTAAATACCTTTCTAGGAGATTGTACTTATTTTGCCTTAAACGGAACCAGCAATTCTTCCTAAAATGTATATACCTGCCGCACCGGGATAGACGATTACCGGACATGGTCGTAAAAACATCGTAAGCCGATGTTGAAAAATAATAATTTATGATAGTTTGCCGACAACAGACCTTCAGCACAGAGTAATCATTTCCCGTATTCTTTTGAAATATTAATCTTAATGCTGGAGATAATTATTAGATATACTCAAACACAATTTGGACACTGTAGTATGGGAATAAAAACAAAAAAAAATATTGTTTTTAAGCGTACGTAATAAATATTGCACAATTTGCGACACATCAAACAGCGAAACAATGGCCTATTTGCAGGAAAACAGAAAAGATTTTTGAGTCTTGAATAACTATGCTAGAGTAAAATGTTTATTTTTTAAATTTATTACCACAATACCTTCTTCTGCATCTGTGGAACGGATGTTTAGTAACGGAAACCAAATTCTGACACCAAGAAGAAATAATTTAGGTGACAATACGTTCGAAATGTTGTTAATTTTAAAAAATTCATTAAACAATACATAAAAAAAACATAAACATGTTTTCAGTTATTTTATTCGCCAAAGCTTCAAAAAGTATCTGTTTTCTTGTATCTTTACTCAACTCAAGAAATAGTCGACTGTTTGTTCGATATTTTGTGGTATTTTCTGTGCATAAAAACACAAATTTGAGTGTGCGAATAGTGCCAAATCTTCTGGGTGTGGTGGTTAAACTACCATTTAATTCTAACTGTTAGATGTTACACAATTATTAGCGGTAAGAAAGTGACAATTGAATTATCTTATCACATTTGTTGCTTTTTGTGGATTGTTCTTTTCTTTCTCCTATTGTTTTCTACTTTTCCTGACAAGGTACAACTATGAGTACAGTTAAATGTATATGCTGTGATAGCACTGTTGAATTACACAAATCTGTCAATTGTTGTGTCTGCAAAAGGGTATATAAAATGGATTGTGCAGGTGTCTCGACTGCTGAGGCAAGGAAAATCCATCAAAAATCAAGATTATCCTGGTCGTGTAAATACTGCATTGAACTGGGAAGTGATCTAAATGCTCTGAATGTGCTATTGTATTATTCCAGGACGAAACATTATGATATATGGCTGCAAAGAAGATACGGTCATTTCTAATAAGGATCAGCATATCCTAGATGCTGACAAAGTTTCTCAAATTCTTAGTACTTTAGATATAGCTGAAACTGAATACTCATTGTTTAGACTTGGGAAATTTGATTCTACCAATGTAAACCGCTGTCGCCCATAACTTTTCCTCACCTACACCTGTAAATAAGGCCCTTACGCAATGCTTCTAAACTTAAGTCTACACCTGATTTAAACGGAATCTTTATTTCATCTGACAAAACTCCAATGCAAATTGCTCTCTACAGAAACACTGAAGCTGAACTCAATACTCGACTCGCCAATGGAGAACAGAGTCTGTCACTCAAATATAGAAATGGAATTCCCACTATTATATCTGCTAGATCTTTAAACTGACTTTGCCCAATAGTACTTCTGATAAACTCTATATTTTTTACCAAAATACCCGTGGCCTACGTAGTAAAACTCATACCTTTTATGTTAACGCATGTGAACTTTTCTATGATATTATTGTCGTTACTGAATCATGGTTAAATGCATCGGTCAAAAATAGTGAACTTTTTCCTTCTGAATATAGTGTCATACGTTGTGACAGAAAATGTAACTTGACTAACAAATCTGATGGTGGTGGAGTCATTGGCGCTCTTTCTAATAAAAAATAATCTTTGAAGTTCAAACCATGAAGGAATTAGCTGACTTGGTACCAAAAATTGATTTTGTTTTTTGTAAATGTTCTCTGAATAAGTTTGTATTTTTTCTCATTGTTGTTTATATACCGCCTGATCTACCCATTGCCGATTATGAAGCATTTCTTGAAGCTTTAGAAATATTCCTTATTAGCAAACCGTTTATACTGATTGGTGATTTCAATATTCCCACTTATAACAAACATTTCAACACATGTCACAAACTTCGAATACTCCAGAATCTGTCTAATTCGCTTGATGTTGTCCAGCACAACAATATTCCTAATAATGATGGAAAACTACTTGACTTAATTTTTTCCAATCTAAAGCGCCCAATGGTTGTGGATCATGCTAAATATCCTTTTGTTAAAGAAGATTTTTACCATCCAGCTTTGTCAGTTTCTATTGATTTGGAAAATTCTGATAAATTTATACCATTTCCAGCAGTAAATAGTGATCGTTTCAACTTTCGCAAAGCTAATTTTAATAAACTCTATGACGATCTGTGGTGCACTGATTGGTCATCTGTAATTAAATGTACTCATGTGAATCAGGCTGTTAAAACTTTTTATGATCTTCTGTATTCTACTATTAAATGTTCAGTTCCATTTTATACCAAAAATCGCGCCAGTTTTCCTCCATGGTTCACGGCTGATATTATCTTTAATTTAAAACTTAAGCATAGGTGCCGTAGAAAATGGATTGCGTAGCTATTGTAAATCACAGATATCTCTTGCGTACAGTAACTACATGAGTAAGATTGAACAGTCGATACTATCAGACCCGAGAGAAGTGTACAAGTACGTTCCGATGAAGAAAGGAATAACGTGAATACCGGGGAATAATGTACCATGAGAATCTAGCATATGATTCACCACATGACATTATTAATGCATTTGCCTCCTCCTTTTCTAGTATATTTACTTCTGGATCTAATGTGGATTATAAAGATGTGCATACCAATCGCATTTGTTTCGACCTCCAATCCGTAACTGAGGATGAATTGATTCAAATCATGGCTCGTTTTCCACTCAAGCATACAGCTGGAGATGACCAAATCCCAAGCTTTCTCATACATGATGCTCGATTTGCTTTAGCAAAACCGCTATTACATATCATCAATCTAGCCATATCTTCGTCAACATTTCCAACTTTTTGGAAACGCGCAAAAATTGTTCTAGTCCACAAAAAGGAAGACAATACACTTCTCAAAAACTATCGACCCATAGCCATCCAATCAAATTTTGCTAAGATCTTTGAGAAAATTATTTATAGAGCTATTTTCAACGGGACGCATCGGTATATCTCTCCAAATCAACATGGTTTCATGCCACGTAGATCCACCTCGACCAATCTGATAACTATTACACAGTTTATTTCTGAAGAACTGGATAGAGGAGGTCAAATAGACGTTATATATACCGACTTCAGTTCTGCTTTTGACACGGTTGATCACAAGATATTATTGAATAAACTCAGTGCGTTTGGTCTTGCGACATCTTTCATTAGACTGATTGATTCATATCTTTCGCACATGATAAACTACGTCTTCTATAATAGTTTTAAATCCAATGAATATGTATCAACTTCTGGGGTCCCTCAAGGTTCAAACTTAGGCCCCCTGTTATTCGTATTATATATTGATGACCTGATTTCAAGCTTAAATTGCAACACGCTTGCCTTTGCTGATGATCTTAAAATTTTCTCTCGCGTCATGAATCTTGAAGATGCCGAAGAGTTACAACTGAATTTGGACAAAATTAGTGTATGGTGTACTCAAAACGGTCTGAAACTTAATCGGGATAAATGTAACTTTGTTAGATATACTCGTAAGGTAAATTATTTTTCATCTTTGTATAACATTGATGGTGTTGTACTAAACTCTGTTGATAAGATAAAAGATCTTGGGGTACTATTTGATTCGAATTTAAGTTTTTGTTCTTAGGCTTTATTATGCGTGTTTCTGCTAATTTCAAAAACATAATGCTATTTAAGGTATTGTATTTTGCCTTGGTTATAAGTAAACTAGAGTATGCATGCATTGTCTTGCAACCTTATTATTTGAATAGACAGTTAGATATTGAAAGAATTCAGCGCGGGTTTCTGAAGTATATTTCGTTCAAAATTCATGGTGTATACCCTGAGAGGAATATCAGCTATGATGAATTGCTCCAAGAGCATCATTTTAAATCCTTGGTTGAGAGACGAAACTACTTACATGCTCGATTTATGCATAAACTTATTCATAATGAAATTGACTGTGTGAATCTTCTTTCGAACGTTAATATTTATGTTCCCCGCATATCCTCAAGACATTCAGCAACGTTTTATTTACCAACACCCAAAACTAACATGTTACGAAAGGCGCCAATTACTAATATGTGTCGGTAAGCCGACAAATTCTATGATGATATATTTCTTGGAACCAATTAATCTTATTTAATGAAATATTGCTAGATAGTTGTTATGTTTTTTGTTCATAAGGTAATTTGCATTACAATTTAATTTATTTATTTATTTATTTTTAGGGAATCTCAATTAATTGCATTGTTTACTTAGTTTGTTTGTTAAAAACTGCTTGAAAGTATCACATTATTGTTTAATTTAGTTGTATTTAGTTTATTGTTTTACCATATTATTATTTTTATTATTTCGTTAATTCTTGTGTTGTTACTTTAACTTAATTTGTCCTCTAAATGGAAATTCTGTTGGGCAATAAAGACATTATTATTATTATTATTATTATAGATACATTTCGAAAAAATCGAAAACAATCTGTATCTAGATACTTTTATTTTTCATGTATCTATATCTGTATCTAGATACTTTTAAAAATATCTGTCCCCAACACTGGAAACGCTAAATATTTGCTCATATAAAAGCAACAGTTTCTTATAAAAATTATATTAGTTTCATTTTTACTTTAAACTGGTCAATGTGTAGATGTAAAATCAGAAATTAGGCAATTTTTGGCTTGGACGTCCATTTTTTTAATGAAGTAGTCAAGCGCAAACAAAACCATACACTTTTCAATTACTATTCAGTTACCAAAGTTTTCAAAAATCAAAATTAATTTCTTAAAATCTAAAAAATACTAAACATATACACCAAAAATTTTTAGTTCACATCGTCATTTGGAGAAGAAAAATGAATAATTAAAATACAGAAATATTTTGCTACAATTTTATTTAACATTACAGTGATCGATTCAGAATCGAACAAATTATGAGACTTTCTTATCAAGAACAAATAAAACTTATTTTCAGGAGCAGAGAAAAATGTACAAAAAAGTATATTAATGTTTAAAGAAAATTATGGTATATGAGGAAATTTATTTAATCAAAATCAAAATGTGTATAGAATTCTCCTGATCGCTATTCAACTTCTATGAATAGTTTTCCAAAATTGCTAAAAAGGAGTAAGTTCTTTTTAAGATCTAAAATCACAAGACAAAGTGACTAACAATAACAAATTATTTGTTACTGTACCATTGTAAATGTTTCAAGAGACACCTGCAGAAGCTTTCCTGCTGTAACAACCATAGGTTTCTTCGAACGCTCCATCAAAAGAATAAGAGCTTTTTTGGACTGAATGTCATATTCGTACCAACGACTCATATAAATGGCATCAGACAAACTCTTACTCTACAAATAAACATTTTATGCCACATTTCGATTTTAATTTATTTGCAACCTCTTCGATAAGCAAAGTTCCATGGTAACAGTAGAAGAATACTTGAAAACTTACTACCATTAAATCATTTGCAGCTGTAAGAAAGTTAAGGCCTACCTTCATCTGAAAAAAAAAATAAGTTCGAATATGATCATTTTTACAATTTCGGTTGAAATAACATACCCTGCTAAGTTGAAAACAGACAAATGCCATCACAAAACTGCTCGCTACAAACTGGGTAAATATAACCATTGAAAAACAATCCTGGAATTCTTGTACAAAACTACAAATAAGTTTAATTTTTGTTAAAGAATAAACTACAATAAAGTCCTCTACTTTTGTATAGTTTGGTGATGCCGCACACATTTCTTGATTTCCATGAAAATTCCTCTAGATTTTGCTTCTAGATTTTTAAGCACAGAACGCTGCTGATCAAAATGTTGCAAAATTTCTTTCACGATTCGTATCTGAGTTGTGGCATGGTAACATAGTTCGCCCATTAATGGGTCAATTGAACCACAAAAGAATCCTGAATAGATAGTTGCTGCAAATTAAAATGAATATATTTTGGACACATGTAAATAATCAATCTGATTACATGTTACAATCAAAAACTGGGCACAATAAAAATAGAGCGGTTTTTCCAGTATAAATTTTGGTAGCCATATATCTAGTGATAACTGCTCCAAATTCATGAGTGTTTGTCCGATAAATCCAGTCACTGCTGCAGCACAGCCGATAACAAAAATCTTGGAATTTCTTCGGCAAGTAGAAATGCATTCTTCGATGATTTTCTGATGGTCGTGTGTTAGAAAATTGTAGTCGAAGTGATCGTAATAATGAATACAGTGTTTAATTTTGTTTCGATGTATTAAACATGGGAAAAATTTAATCGGGTAAAATATTATACCGATCATCACAAAGTCGTTATTCTTAAATTTGGTAAGATCTGCAGTACACGTAAAATGAAGTAAGCCACAAACTGCCACAGGGACTATTGCCACGATGTATAAAACATAACCATATATTTTGTGCACTGTTTTGTAATTATCTGAAGGATAGACACCAATAATTTTCAACAGTCTTATATTGAGACTAAAACTTAGATCTCCAATTCTTTGCATTTTGAAACAACTACTAAAGAATATTAGAATAATACGCTCCTTTATAGTTACATTTTCTCTATTGCCTTTACATCATTTTATTTTAATTAAAGAGAAACTTTACTTTCGTTGAGTTAATTTTACATCAAAGCAAGATCAAACGGTGGTTATTAAATTATGTATGAAACATTTATCGAAGGCGGATTCAGTGGATTATATTATTTTTTTCATTTGGAATGCAATTGTCTGTGTTGTTACGTGGACGTCGCGGAGTCTACTACATTTGCTCGGCGAAATAAGGTCGCAAAGAAATTAACTCTAAGCGCAGCACTGATTTGTTATAACAAATTTTCTTAATTCATTAATTTAGTTATAAATAAGTGAGTATTATATTGAAGTAAAGAAAAATTATCAATTTTAGCCAAGTAAGAAGGAAACCAACTTGTAGTATGCGAAGTTAAGGAATGTTTTTGGGTATGAAGCACCTCATATTTAACGTAAGTTTTCACAAAATATTTTGTTTTTATTTTGTCAGGACTGGTTTTAAAATATGGGTATACAAATACAACAGCTTTTGCAAAATTTTATGGCTTCATATTTTTTCTGTTTTTTTTTTTAGGACACTTGAGTATAGATTTTGTAAGTTTCTGAATTTTTCGATACAACTAGTCTTTTTTTTAAACCGACCGATACAGGGGGCGACTATGCATAGTCTCAGATAATAAGTAGTGTTCATTATTCCTCTATTATCTAAAATTAAAATTCTGTGGGTTTGAGGATTATCGAGTTTTGAGGATTTGAGGATTATGGTATTTTCAAGATCTCAGGATTATGGTATCCTGAAGATTTAAGGATAATGAAGTTCTGGGGATTTTAGGATTATAATGTACTAAGAATGTGAGGATTACGGTATTCTGAGAATTTGAGGATTATTGTGTTCTGAGGATTTGAGGATTATAGTGTTCTGAAGTTTAGACGATTATTGTGTTCTAAGGATTTGAGAACTATGGTGTTTTGAAAATCTGGGGTTTATGGTGTTTTGAGGATATGAGAATAATGGAGCTCTGAGGATTTTAGGAGTATGGTTGTGGTGACCGAATTTGAATTAAAATTCCGCGCTGAAAAGAATTAACAGTGGCGCGAAGTCGCATTTGAATAAATTGAATTAAAAAAAAAAATTGGTCTAAAGAGTTTAGACAGTACTTCCCTCGCTGTCGGAAACTTGACGACTGCATGCCTATTGTGTTTTTTTTTCTCATTACATTTTTGTAGTGGGAATTTAAAAAAAAATGTGATGACGTCATCAACATTTTTGCAAGGACACGCATATCAGTTGGGATAGATGTAGTGTAATACTAAGAATAAAATTATTGTATTCCCAAATTTTCGGGAAAATGAATTGGGTCGTTTTGAATATTGATTTCTTATAATCAATAAAATAACGAAACAATTTACTCACGTATACGGCGCCGGTGTGTAATATCTAGAGAGCGGATTTCTGTCGGGCAAGGCCAAACTCGGTACGGCTCGTACGGGATGCGAATTCATTGCGGTTGCGGAATGCACTTCGTTTATTTGAGATTAGAATAACGCTGTTTCGTTGCACTCTGCTGTTAATTCCCGTTCTCATTTACTTAGCCGTTTGATTAATAAATCGTTAATTATATTTATGGAATTAGTACTGATTAAATTCAGTGATTATCTATCACCCGCTACTGAGTCCCGGCGATCCAGCGCGTCCCCACCTATAATCGTGACGTAGCCCGACAAAAATCCACTGTCTAGTAATATGAAAGGCAACTGAAAATCGTTTATGTTAAAACATTCTTAATTTAAGATGACAAGCGTAACAGCATACGTGAGAGTCAAACAGAGAAACTGTAAACAAAACGACCATCGGTTTTATTGCCTCGACTTCCGCTTATTATATAAAACATTGGGTTTTATTTTAATTCTTGACGGTGAAATTCACAATTGGTTGATTATAAACATGTCTATTCTACATTCGCGGAACCAAGTGAGCGCATAAAACAAATGCAGGTCTGTAATGTTAAAGTCGATGTAAATAAGCGTGCTACCCTTATGTTTCAACCGAGTTTTTCCTTTAACAAATTTTGTGTCTACCAAATTGGGTTGGTTGGGGTGTAATACTTATAATAAGTGTTGCCTTTAAATTAATCAATAAAATAAATTGACTTCATTAATTTTTTTGAACCACCTCTTAAGAAAATCTAAAAAATATGAATGGAATGATAAATCACAAGTACAAACTCATCATATTTTTTGCATTTTAGATAGGATTTATTCAGCAAAATTTAAGGGTGACGTCATCAATTTTTTTAGGAGGGATTAACAAATACATTTTGAACAAAAGTTTACCATGCTTATAATAACTTTAAAATATTCCCAAGATTTCAAAGCATTCGGTTTTGTAATTCCTGATTAAATCGATAAAATAAATTCACGCATTCATAAATTTTTTTGAGTCACCCTGCATATGCAAATCCAAAAATATGAATGGAATGATAAATCATAAGTACAGACTCATCATATTTTGTACATTTTAGATACGATTTATTCGGCAAACTTTTGAGCTGACGTCATCAGTTTTTTGTAGAAGATAACCAAATATATTTTGACTAAAAATTTATTATGCTCTTTATAACCTTAAAACATCTGCAAGATTTCAAAGCATTCGGTTTTGTAGTTCCTGATTAAATCAATACAATAAATTTACGCTTTCATTAATTTTTTTGAGTCACCCTGTATATGCAAATCGAAAAAATTTGAATGGAATGATAAATCACAAGAAGCGACTCACCATATTTTGTACATTTTAGATAGGATTTATTCAGCAAAATTTTGTGGTGACGTCATAACTTTTTTAGGGGGGACGACCAAATACATTTTGATCAAAAATTTACCATGCTTATGATAATTTTAAAATATCTTCAAGATTTCGAAGCATTCGGTTTTGTAGTTCCTGAGTAAATCAGTAAAATAAATTTACGCTTTCATTTATTTTTTTGAATCACCCTGTATATGCAAATTCAAAAAATATGAATGGAGTGATAAATGACAAGTACAGACTCATCATATTTTGTACATTTTAGATATGATTTATTCGGCAAACTTTCGAGCTGACGTCATCAAGTTTTTGGAGGGGATAAGCAAATATATTTTGACTAAAGATTTATTATGCTCTTTATGACCTTAAAACATCTGCAAGATTTCAGAGCATTCGGTTTTGTAGTTCCTGATTAAATCAATAAAATATATATACACATTCATTAATTTTTTTGAGTCACCCTGTATATGCAAATCCAAAAAATATGAATGGAGTGATAAATTACAAGTACAGACTCATCATATTTTTACAGTTTAGATAGGATTTATTCGGCAAACTTTCGAGCTGACGTCATCAATTTTTTGGAGGGGATAAGCAAATATATTTTGACTAAACATTTATTATGTTCTTTATAACCTTAAAACATCTGCAAGATTTCAAAACATTCGGTTTTGTAGTTTCTGAGTAAATCAGTAAAATAAATTTACGCATTCATTAATTTTTTTGAGTCACCCTGTATATGCAAATCCAAAAAATATGAATGGAGTGATAGATCACAAGTACAGACTCATCATATTTTGTACATTTTAGATATGATTTATTCCACAAACTTTTGAGCTGACGTCATCAAGTTTTTGGAGGGGATAAGCAAATAGTTTTTGACTAAAGATTTATGATGCTCTTTATAGCCTTAAAACACCTGCAACATTTCAAAGCATTCTGGTTGGCAGATTAAAAATTAAATTTCAAAATGTTGTTTTATAATTTTGATTTTTTTTCCAAAAATCTGGACGTTTCGGGTGAAAAGTCGATTCGGAGTTGTAAACTACATGTGTAGGACTATGTTATTTTATACAATTGAAAACCCATTTACTATGTACAATTTTGAAGTGACGTCATCGCATTAGTGGTGGGGATGATTAGACAAATTTTGGTTAGCGTTTTACCATCTACATGATATTCTTAATACAAGTACAAAATTTCACAACAATCGGTCGAATACTTTCGGAGATTATCTGTCTAATAAAAATCCGGGACGGCAGACGGACAGACAGACGGAAATGGGAGACCTATTTCTTCGTCTTCTAGGGGTCATGAAAGATCGAGAAAACGTAAAAGTAGAGAGTCGGTCGACGGACTCGATTACAATACTTCCTTTGCTTGCGCTCGGGAAGTAAAAATAAACCAAGAGAATCGTTAAACATGGGTAACCACGTGTACGTTTAGTTATTTTCTGATAGTTAGGGAATTTGAGTGAGAGGGTTGGTAGAAGTTGGCTGGTTTGATGAGTCATTTTGTTCGGTGGCGTCACTTTTTTGCTGTGTTTGTTGTGAGTGTAACCACGTGGTGAGTTAACTGGGTTAAGTTTAGTTGGAAATATATACGTGTTGTAAATTTGTTTTATTTTTGTAAATTCACAGTTCATGTTAGGATTTTAATCGTTAACTAAGTCTAACACAATTTCACGGTCCTGAGATTTGTTTATATAAAGTATTTGCTAGGAGACTTCATGAAATTCACTTAATCAAGACCCATTCTTTGTTTACCAAATTATGAAAGAGGTTTCTGAATGCATAGACTTCTTAATTCTTCACACATGATTGCTAACAGTTCATTTACGGCAGTTAAATCAATCTAACGTTGCCCCACTCTGAAAAAAGACCATGAAAGTGCGGTAGAATTTATATTATTGTGGACTGAGGTACGGGGGATTATAAGTTTTTTCCCTTAGGCAGTTATTTATTATCATCACATCACTCAGATATTTTTCTCGCATCGTGAAAAATTACATCACCGGGGAGCTTTCCTCGGAACGCCGGATACATTTTGTGTTGTTTATTTATGATGTGTTGTTAATTGTTTTAAGTAACCAAGAATTAGGATCAAGGCAAAATTTAACATAATGTAAATTCTTTGTTCGAATCGTTGATAAAGTGTGGCATAATGTAACATCACGTAAATTCTTTGTTCTATCAGCGGCCATATTAAAAATCTATTTTCAAACCCAGCACATATTTGAAATGGAAAATCCTACTGAACGAATTAACAACACTGTGGGTCATGTGGGACGAGCAGTTTATTCCTTTGAGTTAGACCATTATTTGCACATCACCACAGGATTGATCACATTTCTGGGAGACATATTTTTGACGCATTTTTTATGTGTTTGTGTGGGGGAATGTAAAACGATGGCCCACAATGCAGCCGAATAACTTCACTTTTAAAAATTAACCAATAACTAGAATGGACATAAAATATTAACCTCAATAATTTTGTTAGCTTTGCAATTTTTCACCTCATCCAGTTTTTCTCTATCTCACAATTTTAGCTTCCATAATTTTCTTTATTGTATAATTTAAATTGAACGTAAATTTTCATGCTTTGAAGTTTCTAACCTCACGTTATTTTTTTGTCTGCACAAGCTTTTTTTGTACACCAGATTTTTTTGTTTGATAAATCTTTGCTACTTTTTGTTTTGTAAATATTTTATTGATTAATGTTTCCACCATAAAATTGTTTGCTGTTCAATCGTAATATCAGATAAGAATTCTTTGCCGCTTCGAATTTTACAAGAGTGTATGGCGAATTTAAATGTTGTTTATGCTCTTTTTCAAGCTTTAACACTTGTTCAGTTGTAGTTCAATGTCAGAGTTATAGAAATTGAAAATCTAAATAGAATTGAACAGAAGAAGCGTAGCGGAAACGGAGTGTGCGGTTCCTTGTCGAGCTGGTGGTCGCGCCATTTCGAGAAAAGATGCAGGTCTTGAATAGAAGTCAGGGACTACAAGTCCACTTTTTCGAAAATCATTTGATTTTGCGAATTTAATATTTTTATGATAATCCTTACAAATTAAAATGAAGATATCTATGTAATATTAAACTAAACATAAATAAACGTGCTACGCGTTTGTTTCAAGTGAGTTTTTCGCATACAAAATTTTGTGATAAGAAAAACGTGGATGTCTAAAGTGGAAACACAGCACGGGGTTATACACACAATCTAAAATATATTAACGCTCGTTATTAATGTTCTAAGAAAATTGTGGTACACGAGGAACTTTATTTAATCAAAATCAAATTGTAACACTAAGATATGTAGTGTATAGAATTCTGGTAATCGCTTATCAACTTCTACGAATAGTTTTCCAAAACTGCTAAGAAAGAATAAGTTCTTTTTAAGATCTGAAATGAAAAGATAAAGGGACAGTAAAAAATTATTTGTTGTCTTACCACTGTAAATGTTTCAAGAGACAACTGCAGAAGCCTTCCTGCTGTAACAATCATAGGTTTCTTCGAACGCTCCATAAAAAGAATAAGAGCTTTTTTGGACTGAACATCATATTCGTACCAACGACTCATATAAATGGCATCAGACAAACTCTTACTCTACAAATAAATATTTTATACCATATTTAGACTTTAATTTCTATATTTACAACCTCTTCGATAAGCAAAGTTCCATAGTAACAGTAGAACAATATTTGAAAACCTATTGTAATTAAATCATTGGTGGCTGTAAGAAAATTAAGGCCTACCTTCATCTGAAAAAAAAAATTATTTTACAACTGTGGTTAACAATGTTGTGACGTGGAAATAACATACCCTACTAAGTTGAAAACATAGAAATCCCATCACAAGAGTGCTCGCTATAAACTGTGTAAACATAACGGCTGAAAAACAATCCTGGAATTCTTGCACAAAACTAAAAATACGTTAATTTTTATTAAAGAACAAACTGAAATAAAGTCCACTACTTTTGTATCGTTTGGTGATGACGAACACTTTTCTTGATTTCATTGAAAATTTCTCGAGATTTTGCTTCTTTATCTTTAACCACAGAACGCGGCTGGTCCAGATGTTGCAAAATTTCTTTCACGATTCGTATCTGAGTTGTGGCATGGTAACATAATCCACCCATTAAAGGGTCAATTGTACCACAAAACAATCCTGAATAGGTAGTGGCTGAAAATTAAATGAACATATTTCGAACACATAATGAATCTGAGTACCTGTTACAATCAAAAACTGTGCAGAATAAAAATAGAGCGGTTTTTCTTGTACAACCTTTGGTAGCCATATATCTAGTGATAACTGCTCTAGATTCACTAGTGTTTGTCCAATAAATCCAATTACTGCAGCAACACAACCGATAAAAAAGATCTTGGAATTTCTTCGGCAAGTAGAAATGCATTCTTCGATAATTTTCTGATGGTCCAGTGTTTCAAAATTGTAGTCGAAATGATCGTAATAGTGAATGCAGTGTTTCATTTTGTTTCGTTTGATCAAACATGGCAAAAATTTAATCGTGTAAAATATTATACCAATCATCACGAAGTCGTTATTCTTGAAGTTGGTAAGATCTGCAGTACACGTAAAATGAAGT
Organism: Zophobas atratus; assembly: GCA_022388445.1. Classification (NCBI taxonomy): domain Eukaryota; kingdom Metazoa; phylum Arthropoda; class Insecta; order Coleoptera; family Tenebrionidae; genus Zophobas; species Zophobas atratus. Next base: position 52,015,855 of record CM039442.1, on the reverse strand, counting down.
AAGCCACAAATTGCCACAGGGATCATTGCCACGATGTATATAACATAAGCGTATACTTTGTGTACGGTTTTGTAATTATCTAAAGGATAGATGCCAATAATTTTCAATACACTTATATTAAGACTGAAACTGAGATATGCAACTCTTTCCATTTTTAAACGGTAACTGAGGAATATTACAATAATAAGCTCCTTTATAATTACATTTTCCTTATTGTCTTTACTTCATTTTATTTTAATTAAAGAGAGGTTTTACTTCCGTTGAGTTAATTTTACATCAAAGTAACTAAGATCAAACGGTGGTTATTAAATTATGTATGAAACATTTATCGAAGGCGGATTCAGTGGATAATAATATTTTTTTCATTTTGAATGCAATCCTCTGTATTGTGTACGTGAACGTTGCAGTGTCTGTTACATTTGCTGTGCGAAATAGGATCATAAGAGAAATTAACTAATAGTTAAGTTTTTTAATGGGCCATTCATTAATTTAGTAATACATAAGTAGGCACCATAATGAAGTAAACAAAAATAATTATCAGCCTTAACCAAGTAAGAGGGGAAAACAACTTGTAGTCTGAGAAGTTAACCAAAGTTTTTGGATATGAAGCAACTCATATTTAAAGTAAGTTTTCACAAACATTTCTGTCTTCATTGCCACGACTGGTTTTAAAATATTTCATTTTTTCAGGGGAAAACAGTGGGTTGTTTGGAAGTGAAATGAAGCTGAAGAAAATCCTTCAAAGCAAAATTCCTTATACATAGTGTTTAAGTATAAATCATTGTTTAGTCAGACATCGAATACACTTCTTTGTTAAATTAGTGGCCACAACTTGTCAAAAAATGAGTGTACAATAGATTATGTTGATTATACAAATCTTTGATACAAACTTTTACAAGCTTTTATTTTCTCATATACTTAATTTCTATATTTTAGGACACTTGTTTGGAGTATAGATTTTGTACGTTTCGGGATTCTTCGATTCAACTACTTCGTTTTTTTTATTTTTTATAATTTTCAACAAACTTAAACAGCATTTGCGTGTTTTTCGTTGCCTATTTTATTCAGATATGTTTGAAACAGAACAGCCATATCCTAACCATACTTAGACAGATAGAAGTTTATCGGCACGTGTGAGCTTTTGATCCTTTTTCGGCTTCTTGGTCCATTACTTTACTAATCGGAGCACCGCTTTCTTATTTACGAGTCTTCTCTGGGCGTTCTACATTCTATTTGTGGCTCGAGCTTTCCGTTCAGAATGTCCACCAATATAGCGACCGACTATGCATAATCCCGGATAATAGTTTCCTATCATTCCTCTATTATCTAAAATTTGTCTAAAATCTGTAATGGTGTTCTAAGGATTTGAGGACTCGAGGACTCGAGGATTATGGTATTCTGAGGATTTGCGGATAATGGTGTTGTGAGAATTGAGGATTAAGGTGTTGTGAGATATGAGGATGGTGGTGTTCTGAGGATTTGAGGTTTTGAGGTTAATGATGTTTTGAGGATTTGAGGATTATAGTGTTTTGAGCATCTAAAGGTTGTGGTGTTCTGAAGATTTGAGGATAATGGAGTTTTGACGCTTTGAGGATAATAGCGTTCTGAGAGTGTAACATCTATATTTTTTTATTCAACAGTGTGTGCGGTTTCCCGCCTGTTTTCGAAATTGACCTTACCATCAACGGGTGATGGCAACACTTTTTGTAGACGCAACTCTAAAAAGAAACCGAAAAGATAAGGGTCGCCAGCAGTTTTATCGCAAGAGTGATTCGAGTAACACACCTTTCCGAGTTTTGCAAAAGCAATTATTCAGAATTCCAGGTCTTTGAGTGAATTTTCGAATACAGTGCCTTTACAGAAGTGAGGAGCTGGATATAATTTTGCAAAATAGGTGCAGTCGTTTTTGTTGTTGATTTGCACGCGGTGCATGCCGGATTTGGAAGGAAAGGTATCCCTCGAATATCTTTAAGCCTACACACCATCCAAGGTTTTTTTGGAACGTGCTTCGAACCCCAGGCAGCTGATTTTCCGAGTAGAGTGCTGTGCGTTTGGGTCCAGGTTAACATCCACAAACTCCCTCCCCCCCCTTAAGAGAGGTCCATAAGGAGAGCAGTCTGAAGAAGGTCTCGATGTCGTAAAGTGTTCTGATTCATTTAGAGGTCAGGGTAGCATAAATGATCTTATGTTTAGTTATTATTTGTTAAGTTAACTAGGACGTCGGAAATTATTATTGTTAGGGTGAATCGGCAACCGGGAACTCATACGTTTTAGATAAGGACATTTATATATTTTTTTGAATGGGGAAACGCAAACAGCTGATTGCGAGTGACCGACTGTGAGAATAACCAGATTTAGAAAGCGATAACAAAAAGAGTAGGTAGACCGTTAGGGTTACTAGGAATATTTATTTGTTATAATTTGGTTATTTATGTATTTCTAAGAAGCAACATATCTCTTTCCAATTATATATCTTTTCATTTAATCTGTAGTACGTATTATTTGGTGGAAGTCCTTTGTGTCGGCCTTGAAGTCTCTGCTTTCGAATTTAGGTAGAAGAGGTTTAAAGGGTGACTCGACGTATAGGGTTATGATAAATTCGTGGCGCCCAGATAATTATTTCAAATCTCATTGTTGTGAACCCATTCCCATCTGACTGGGTAAGTCGGCCATAGCCTTATGCGAGCCCTTGTAAAAGAATACGTCACAAGAGTTTGAAGATTGTGGTGTTTTGAGGATTAGAGGATTACGATGTCCTCAAAATGTGAGTATTATGATGTTTTGAGGATTTGAGTATTATGGTGGGTTGAAGATTTGAATGTTGTGTGTGTTTTGAGGATTTCTGTACTATGGTGTTATGAGGATTTGAGGATTATGATGTTTTGAGGATCCGAGGATTACGGTGTTTTGAGGATTCGAGGATTATGGTGTTCTTAGGATTTGAGAATAATGGAGTTCTGAGGTTTTGAGGATAATGAAGTTCTCAGGATTTCAGGATTATGGTGTTTTGAAGATTTGAGGATTACGGTGTTTTGAGGATTTGAATACTATGGTCTTTTGAGAATTTGAGGATTGTGGTATATTGGGGATTTGTGTACTAGGGTATTCTGAGAATTTGAGAAATAAGGTGTTTTGAGGATTTGAGGACTGTGGTGTTTTGAGGATTTGAGGTTTATGGTGTTTTATCGAATGGAGGATTATGTTGTTTTGGGGGTCTGAGTATTGTGGTGTGTTGAGGATTTGGAGACTAAGGTGTTCTGAGGATTTCAGGATTATGGTGTTCTGAGTATTTGAGGATTATGGTGATTTGAAGATTTGTGTACTATGGTGGTTTGAGGATTTCACTCTTATGGTGTATTGAGGATTATGGTGTTTAGAGATTTGAGGATTATAGTGTATTAAAAATTTGGCGATTAGGATGTTTTGAGAATTTGATTATTATGGTGTTTTGAGAATTTGATTATTATTTTGTTTTGAGGATTTGAGGATTATGATATACTTAGGATGTTAAGATTATAGTGTTTTGAGGAATTGAGGATTTTGGTGTTTTGAGGATTTGAATCCTATCGTGTTTGAGAATTTGTGGATTGTGGTGTATTGAGGATTTGACAAATATGGTTTTACGAGAATTTGAGGATTATGGTGTTTTGAGGATTTCAGGATTATGATATTCTGAGGAATTGAGGATAATGGAGTTCTAAGTTTCTGAGGATAATGGAGTTCTAAAATTTCAGGATTATGGTGTTTTGAGGATTTGAGTATTATGGTGTTTTGAAGATTTGGGGATTATGGTATTCTGATGATTTGAGAATAATGGAGTTCTGAGGTTATAAGGATAATGAAGTTCTAATATTTAAGATTTATGATGTTTTGAGGATTTGAGGATTATGGTGTTTTGAGGATTTGAGGATAAAGGTGTTCTAAGGATTTGGGTACTTTGATCTTTTGAGGATTTGAGTACTATGGCGTTCTGAAGATTTGAGGATAATGGAGTTCTGAGGTTTTAAGGATAATGAAGTTCTCAGGATCTCAGGATTATGATATTTTGAGGATTTGAGTATTATGGTGGGTTGAAGATATCTGTACTACAGTGTTTTGAGGATTTGAGGATTATGGTATTCTAAGAATTTGAGGGTAATGGTGTTTTCAGGATTTGAAGATTATGGTGTTTTGAAAATTTGAATATTATGTGTGATTTGAGGATTACGGTGGTTTGAAAATTTGTGTACTATGGTGGTTTGAGGATTTGACTATTATAGTATATTGAAGATTATGGTGTTTGAAGATTTGAGGATTATCGTGTATTAAATATTTGGCGATTAGGATGTTTTGAGAATTTGATTGTTATGGTGTTTTGAGAATTTGATTATTATTTTGTTTTGAGTATTTGAGGTTTATGGTGTACTTAGGATTTGAAGATTATAGTGTTTTGAGGATTTGAGGATTGTGCTGTTTGGAAGATTTGGTGTAAAGGTGTTCTGAGGATTTGAGGAATATGGAGTTCTGAAATTTTGAAGATAATGGTGTTCTGAGATTTTCAGGATTGTGGTGTTTTGAGAATTTGATTATTATTTTGTTTTGAGGATTTGAGGATTATGATATACTGAGGATTTGAAGATTGTAGTGTTTTGAGGATTTGAGGATTGTGGTGTTTTGAAGATTTGTGGTTAAGGTGTTCTGAGGATTTGAGGAATATGGAGTTCTGAAATTTGAAAATAATGGTGTTCTGAGATTTTCAGGATTGTGTTGATTTGCGTATTTTGAATATTGTTGTGTTTTGAGGAATTTTGTACTACAGTGTTTTGAGGATTTGAGTATTATGGTGTATTGATGATTTGACGATTATGGTGTTTTTTGGATTTAAGGATTATGGTGTTTCAAGAATTTAAGGGTTTCAGTATTATGATGTATTGAAGATTTGAGTCCTATGATGCTTTGAAGATTTGAGGATTATGGTATTTTTAGGATTTAAGGATTATAGTGTTTTGACGATTTGAAGATTATGGTGTGTTGACGACCTGAGCATTTTGATGTTTTGAGGATTTCAGGAATATGGCGTTTTGATGATTTGAGGATTCTGGAGTTCTGAGAATTTGCGGAATATGGTGTTTTGAGGATTTGAGCATAATGATGTTTTGAGGATTTGACGATTATGGTGTCTTGAGAATTTGAGGATACTGGTGTTTTGAGGATTTGAGAATTATGGTTTTCTGAAGATTTGTGGATTATGGTGTTGTGACTATGTAAGGAATCTTGTGTTGTGAGGTTTTGAGGATTATTGTGTTTTGTGGATTTGAGGATTTTGATGTTTTGAGTATGTGATGAATATGGCGCTTTGAGTTTTTGAGTATTATGGTGTAATGTGGATTTGAAAAAAATGGTGTTATGAGGCTTTGAGGATAATGGTGTTCTGAGGATTTGAGGATTATGGCGTTTTGAGAATTTGAGGATTGTTGTGTTTTGAGGATTTGAGGATAATGGTTTTCTGAAAACTTTAGGTTAATGGTGTTCTGAAGATTTGAGGATTAGGCTTTACCAAGTATTTAAGGAATATGGTGTTATGAAGATTTGAGGATTATGGTGTTTTAAAGATATAAGGATATAAAGAATATGGCGTTATGAAGATTTGAGGATTATGGTGTTTTGAAGATATAAGGATTATCGTGTTTTGAGGATTTTATAATTTGAAAATTATGGTGTTTTGAAGATTTCAGATTTGTGGTGATTTGAGGATAATGGAGTTCTGAGAATTTCAGTGTTATACTGTTTTGAGGATTTGAGGGAATTCGAGAAGTATGGTGTTTTGAAATTTTGAGGATTATGGTGTTTTGAGGGTTTAAGGATTATGGTGTTTTGATAATTTGAGGATTATGGTTTCTAGAAGATTTGAGAATTATGCTGTTTTGAGGATTTGAGGTTTATGGTGTATTGAGGGTTGGAGGATTTTGGTTTTCTGAGCATTTGGATATAATAGAGTCCTGAGTTTTCAAGATAATGGAGTTTCAAAGATTTCAGGTTTATGGTGTTCTGAGGATTTGAGGCGTTTCGAGTATTTGAGTATTATAAAATTCTGAGAATTTGAGGATGATGATGGAATTCTGAGGATTTGAGGTTTGTGGTGTACTGAGGATTTGAGGAATATGGTAATATGATTATGGTACCCTGAGGTTTGAGAAATATTGTGCTTTGAGGACTTGAGGATTTAGGTGTATTGAGGATTTGAGGATTTTGGTGTTCTGAGGATATGAAGATAATAGAGTTTTGAAGTTTTGAGAACAATGGAGTTATGAGAAATTCAGGTTTATGGAGTGTCGAGGAAATGAGTAAAATGATGTTTTGGGAATTTGAGGATTATGTCATTCTGAGGATTTGGCAAATATAGTGTTTTGGAACTTTGAGGATTATGGTGTATTGATGATTTGAGGATTTTGGTCATCTGAGGATTTGAGTATAATGGAATTATGAGAATTTCAGGATTATGGTGTTCTGAGGATTTGAGAAATATGGTGTTTTGATAATTTGAGGATTATGGTGTATTGAGGGTTTGAGTATTTTGGTGTTCTGAGGCTTTGACTACAATAGAGTTTTGAGTTTTTGAAGATATTGGAGTTCTGAAGATTTCAGTTTTATGGTGTTCTGAATATTTTACAAATTTGGTGTTTAAAACATTTGGGGATTATGGGCTTCTGAGGATTTGAGGTATATGGTGATACGAGGATTTGAGGATTTTGGTGTTCTGAGAATTTGAGGATAATAGAGTTCTGAGAATTTGAGGATAATAGAGTTCTGAGGCCTCGAGAATAATCTAGTTCTTAAGAATTTATTATTATGTGACCCTGAGGATTTGGGGATTACGGTGTATTGAAGATTTGATGATTTTGGTGTTCTGAGCATATGAGGATAATAGAGTTCTGAGGTTTTGAGGACAATGGAGTTCTGAGGGTATCAGGTTTATGGTGTGTCGGGCATTTGAGTTATATAATGTTTTTAGGATTTGAGGATTATGGTGTCTTAATAATTTAAGGATTATGGTACTTTGGAGACTTCAAGAAAACGGAGTTCAGTGAATTTGAGGATTATAGTGTACTGACTATTTGAGGAATATGGTGTTATGAGGATTTGAGGATTACCTTGTTTTGAGAATTTGTGTATAGTGGAGTTCTGAGGATTTGAGGAAAAAGTAATTCTGAGGATTTGAGGATTATGTTGTTTTGGGAATCTGAGGATTTGAGTATAATGGTATTTTGAGGAATTGGGGATTATGGTGTTCTGAGGCTTTCAGTAATATGGTGTTCTGAGAATTGGAGGATTATGGTGTTGGGAGTATTTGGGAACCAGATCCCCAATTCATCAAAATTCTCAAATCCTCAAAAGCTCAAAATCCTTAGATCCCAAGCACTAAATTCCTTAAATTCTCAAAACACGACAACTGACTTGACCTGACGTAACCTGCCTGTCCTGATCTGTTCTGACCTGACCTGATGTGACCAGACCCGACCTGACTTATCCGATCTTACCCGACTTAAACTTTTTTCTTTTAAGTAGAAAAAGTCTTATTTCGGACACTGATTTAGTAGTGTAGAACTTGAGCTTTGCGCAGTTCGGATTTTCACTGGTACACCCACTAAAATACGTACCTTAATTTCTATTTCATTTTGGAACCTCTTTGGCAGCTTCTTTAATCGGGGTGGCTCCTAGCAATGTTTATTCATCTCAAACATTTCAAGATAAACAGCTCATATCAGAGTTTGCTGTCATATTAATTAGCTTGGTTGGACCTAAGTGAGGGTAGCGCGTGGACTGTCGCAACAGATCTCAACCAATTTCACAGTATGTAAATTTTTTTTTGTCGAGGATTTTTAGTTTTCAGTAAAAATGTATTTAACAATTTAACGAGAGTTTGGGGTGCAGTTCTGAGGTTGACAATTAAGGGAATTTAAAAATTAACATTAATACAATACTAGGTACAACATGTATTCTAGGAAATTATTTGAGGAGCTTTTGTGATAATAACAAAAATGGATAAATATATCGTGGCAAACCTCATGCCTACTGAAATCATCAAATATAACATTATAGTGAAGCACAAACAATGTCGTATATTTGGAAGTATATTTTAAAAAACATTTATTCAATAATGTCACTAAAGTGAAAAATGCAGCTACAAGTTTTGTGTGGTTTTACATGAATTTGGGTTTAATTTTGGGTTTAACGCAGTATGTTCTAACTTATCCATCCTATGGCTAAAAATTACAATACTTTATTTAAACACCATCCAGCAATAAACTACACGTCTATGAATAATTTTCCAAAACTGCCAAGAAAGAATAAGTCCTTTTTAAGATCTGAAATGAAAAGTCAAAGTGAGTGAGACACAAAAAATATTTGAATTATTCTACCACTGTGAACGTTTCAAGGGATAACTGCAGCATTTTTCCTGCGGTAACAATCATCGGTTTCTTCGAGCGCTCCATGAAAAGAATAAGAGCTTTTTTGGATTTAAGGTCATATTCATACCAACCACTCATGTAGATAGCATCCAACAAACTTTTACTCTAGAACCAACACTTACATTACGATTTACTCCTAATTTTTAAGTTTACAACCTCTTCGATGAGCAAAGTTCCATAATAACAGTAGAACAATATTTGAAAAGCCACCACAACTAAATCATTCGCAGCTGTAAGAAAGTTGAGACCTACAGTCATCTGAAATAAATAATTTAGTTCGAATTGTGTATAAATTAAAAAAAACTTACTTTGCTGAGCTGAAAACACAGAAATGCCATCACAAGAGTGCTCGCTACGAACTGAGTAAACATAACAGCAGAAAAACAATCTTGGTATTCTTGTACAAAACTGAAAACAAAAATTAGTTCTTGTTGGACCGTAAGCCAAAATAAAGCTCACTACCTCTGTATTGCTTGATGATGGCGAACGCACTTTTTGATTTCCAGAAAAATTCTTCTAGATTTTGCTGCTTTATCCTCAGACACACTAACCGACTGATCAAGAAGTTGCAAATTTCGCTTCAGAACTCGTATTTGAGCTGTGGCATGGTAACACAATCCACCCATTAAAGAATCAATTGTGCCACAACTCATCCCTGAGTAGGTAGCAGCTGCCACAATCAAAAACTGAACAGTGTAAAAATAGAGTGGTTTTTCTCGCACAAACTTTGGCAACCATATATCGAGTGACAACTCATCCAGATTCATAAGTGTTTGTCCAGCTAAACCAGTTACTGCTGCAACACAACCCATGAAGAAGATTTTTGAATTTCTTTGACAAGTAGAAACGCATTCGTCGATAGTTTTCTTGTGGTCCGCTAAACTGTAGTCGAAACGGTCGAAATAGTGAATGCACTGTTTAATTTTGTTTCGATTTAGCAGACACGGAAAAAATTTAATCGTGTAAAAGATTACAGCGATCATCACAAAATCGTTGTTTTTGAAGTCGGTCAGGTCTGAGGCACAAGTAAAGTGAAGTAAGCAAAAAATTGACACAGGGACCATCGAAACGACGTATATAACGTAAGCATACACTTTGTGTAAGAGTTTGTAGTTGTCTAGAGGGTATATACCGATCACTTTCAAGACAGTTATGTTGAGACTGAAGCTTAAATCGGCAAGTCTTTTCATCTTGAAACGACTACTGAGGAATATTACATCAATATGCTGCTTTATAATTATGGCATTTACTTTATTTTATTTCTATTAAAGGGAAGTTCCACTTCAGTTGGGTTAATTTTATTTCAAAGTAAGATCAAAGGATGGCAATTAAATTATGTATGGAACTTTTATTGAAGGAGGATTCAGTGAATAATAATAAATTTTTTATTTAACATGCAATTCTAGTTATCTTTTGATGAACGTTGCGGAGTCTACTGGAAAATAGTATGCGAAGTGCAACTGCACGTGATGTTTGCGTCTATTTTTGTAAACGAATTTTTAAATATAGTAATTATTTTAGTGGTAATTAACACAGTGATCATACTACAAATTTTCTGTTGCTTTCCTTCCTGAAAATATGGTTTGCTACGAGAGCTGAATTTGTTGTTCTGGTAAGTCTTCTTTCACCTATTTAGTTTAATTGTGAAAAGTTTGTTTCTTCTAGGAAAAGGTTAAGCTTTTTAGTAATTTCAAGCTAAGGTCTCCACAGTTTTAAGGAACATTTAAGAAAGCAAGGATAAATATTTTTAAAATTGCTAAGACCCAAATTTAAAATGATTTTTTGTACTTATAGACCTAAAGTCAATAAAGTTCTCTAACGATAATAATCGGTAACTGTATTCTTGAAGGTACTCGGTAGGTTGTTTGAAAGTGACCTAATTAGTGTAAATATTCCTAAATGTGACTTCACTCTGAAACTTTAATCCAAATTTTCTCTTCTCCAGCTTTTTGTATAAATTTATTTTTCTTTTGTGAAATCTTCATTCAAAAGCTCCAGTTTTTTTCTGTACTACTTGTCTCTTCCTTCTTCTCCTATTTTACTATTTCTTTTATGATCCACGCTATTCACAATATTTTATTTAAAAAAATATTAATGAGAAGTTTAGCCGAAGTTATGACAGTTTCTTCAATTTTCTCCTATCTGGCAAATGTTTGTGAACAATAACTTATACCTTAGACTACCATTTTTTTAAACACCCTGTAGAAATAAATAGCTTCATCAGCAATTAAAGCATTCTGATGACTTTGCAATATGTGTTAATGGAAACACGTTCACGGCTTTGTATAAGTATATCGCATATTTCATAGAACAGTCAAAATTAGGCGAGAAAATATCATATATAGTCGTACGTCAGTAATTTCAGGTTGATCGGTTTTTACTTACTACCATTTTTACTTTTTGAAATCTGCGCTCCTAAGTACGGACAATGTAAAATATATTTAAGGCAGATAATCAACGGGTTAAATAATCTCTCAGCTAATAACAAACTTAACTTCAAGGGTTTATGTTTATACAACGAAAGAATGTCAGGTAGATATTAGTTTGAATTGAATGAGTTTATCTCCTCAAAACAGAGGACTAAATTTATTAATTGGCTAGACGAGAATATTACTGACTTGATTTTTTGATTTAAATTTTTCAATTTTTCTATTTTATTTTTTTTGTTTGTTCAATTTTTCAATTGATTTAAATCAATATATGTTTTTTTCATCGAAATCCAAATATTTTGAAAATGGTTCCTTGTCTCGACATCACTTTATCAGTTTTCGTAAGGAATCTACATTTTTAATAACCTACAGTTTCTGCAGGCTTTCCATTGGAAACTTACTCACTGTAGATAGCTGCACCCTATACATATATTCACGAATTTCAATTTTTCGATTTTTCAATTTTTCGCTTTGCAATTTTTTATAATTTTTCTTTTTTTCATTGTGAAATTTTTCAGTTTTTCAATTTTTCCATTTTTCGATTTGAAATTTTTCGGTTTTCAATTTTTGTATTTTTTAACTCTTGAATTTTTAATTTTTCGTTTCTCCAACTTATGATTTGCAATTTTTCTAGTTTTCATTTTAACTATATAGTAATGATAATTTTAAAGATGTTCACTTTTTAAATTCTACGATTTTTGAATATTTGCATTTTTCATTTATTCCACTTCTCGAGTTTTAATTTTTCAAATTTTCGGATTCCTCCATTTTTCATTTCTTCAAAGTTTCGAAGTGCAATTTTTCGTTTGGGATTTTTGTTTTCTTTATTTTTACAATTTTTCGATTTTTAATGTTCCAATTTTATAATTTTTTGTTTTTTCAATCTTCCGATTTGCAATTTTTTAATCCATAATCTGAAACTTTCTCGAGTTTTGTTTAAAATTTTTCAGTTTTTCAATTTCGCAACTTTTGGATGTTTCACATTTTAGATTTTGTGATTTTTGGATTTGCAATTTCACGAATTTTCAATTAATTTAATTTTTTGACTTTTCAATTTTTCTTTAATTTTTCAAATTTTCGGTTTTTTCAATATTCTAATGCCATTAATCGTTCTTTTTTCATCGTAAAATTTTTCAATTTTTGGATTTGTCAATTTGTACAATTGCAATGTTTCGGTTTTCAGTTTTTCAAGTTTTAATTTTTTTATTTTTCGTTTTTCTATTCAAGTTTCGATCTTTAAGTTTCTCGATTTTTCAATTTTTTGTATTTTCAATTTTTCGATTTGCAATTTTTTATAATTTTTCTTTTTTTCAATGTGAAATTTTTCAATTTTTCTATTTATGATTTGCAATTTTTCGGTTTTCAATTATTGTATTTTTTAACTGTTAGATTTTTTAATTTTTCGTTTCTTCAATTTATGATTTGGAATTTTTCTAGCTTTCATTTTAAATATGTGTTAATTAATTTTAAAATCGTTCACTTTTTAAATTCTACGATTTTTGAATATTTGCATTTTTCAATTATTGGATTTTAAAAATTTTCTTTTATTCCACTTCTCGATTTTTAATTTTTTAAGTTTCGAAGTGCAATTTATCGTTTGGGATTTTTACTTTCTTTATTTTTACAATTTTTCGATTTTTTAATGTTCCAGTTTTATAATTTTTTGTTTTTCCAATCTTCCGATTTGCAATTTTTTAATTCATGTTCTGAGACTTTTTCGAGTTTTATTTAAAATTGTTCAGTTTTTTAAGTTCACAACTTTTGGATGTTTTTAGTTTTTGTGATTTTTGGATTTGCAAATTCACGAATTTCCAATTTAATTAATATAACTCTTCGATTTTTCAATTTTTCTTTTTCAATATTGTGATTCTATTAATTTTTCTTTTTTCATCGTAAAATTTTTCAATTTTTAGATTTGACAATTTTTCCATTTGCAATTTTTCGGTTTTCAGTTTTTCAAGTTTTAATTTTTTTCGTTTTTCTTTTCAAGTTTAGATCTTTAAGTTTCTCGATTTTTCAATTTTTAATTTGCAATTTTCCTAGTTTTCATTTTAAATTTATGTATCTAATGATTAATTTAATTTAAAAAATTCTTCACTTTTCAATTTTACGATTTTTTAATTTTTCAATTTTTGGATTCCTCAATTTTTCATTTCTTCAAGTTTCGAGTTGCAATTTTTAATCAAAATATATTTGCATATCCCCTCCAAAACATTGATGATATCAGCTCAAAATTTTGCCGAATAACCTACCCTAAATGTGCAAAGCATACTTGTGATTTATTACTGCATTCATATTTTTTAGATTTGCTTATACAGGGTGTGTCAAAAAAATTAACAACGGGGTCAATTTATTTCATTGAATAAATCAAGAATTGCAAAATTGAATACTTTGACGTTTTTAAGTTATTGTAAGCGTAGTAACTTTTTAATCTGTTTATCAATGTCAAAAAATTGATGATGCAATCTCAAAATTTGCAAAATATGGTCAGTCTATACTTGTAATTTTTCATTGCACTCATATTTCGTAGATTTGCTTATACAGGATGATTAAAAAAAAAATAATGAATCAGTCAGTATATTTTATTGAATAAATCAATAATTGCAAAACTGAATACTTTGAAATTTCAAAATCTCAAAAATTTGTTATTCGCAGTTATTTTAACCATTTAAAAATTTTTATTTAAAAAAATAATACAATGTTTTATTCGTCGAACGCCAAAGGGGCGGAACTTAATTGAAAAATCCTTATTTTTCTACAAAAAACTACCATGTGAAACATACTTTTTAATAATCGTGGTGTTTAAAGAAAACTATATGTATTAAGCCAAAGATTGAGCGTCACCTATACCCGCCCCGATTTCAATTGTAATGAATTTTTCATTCGTTATCAGAGTGGAAGGAGGAGCTTAGTTTCAAAACCGATATTTCTCTACAAAAATTTATCATGTTGAACATGTTTTAAGTATTTTGTGAAGAAAATAAGATCGTGTATTAAGAAAAAAACAGAAAAATATAATTTTCATTATATATTTTTCTGTAGACTGAGAATGTGGTAGGTAGGTTTGTTTGAAAGTGACCTAATTAGTGTAAATATTCCTAAATGTGACTTCACTCTGAAAATTTAATCCAAACTTTCTCTTCTCCAGCTTTTTATGTAAATTTATTTTTCTTAGGTCAAATCTCCATTAAAATTTTTTACAGTGCTTATACGATCAGTGCTTAATCTTCTAGCTTCGCTGCAAAAGACCCAGTTTTTTTCTGTACTGTGTATTTCTTCTACTATTTTACTACTTCGTTTACGATCCACACGGTTCACCTCTTCATTTGAAAAATTTTAATAAGAATTTGCTTTTTAGCTGAGATTTTGACAATTTCTTCATTTTTCTTTTAACTAGCAATTGTTTGTAAACAATAACCTGTACCTTAGGCCACTATCATTTTTAAAACACCCTGTAGATCTTAATAACTTCATCAGCAATTAGAATATTATAATCACTTCGCAATAGGTATTTATGGAAAAACGTTCACGATTTCCTATATATCACATATTTCATAGAACACTCCACTTTCGGCGAGAACATACCATATATACTCGTACGTCAGAAATTTCAGAGACTAAGTATTTTCACATTGATCGGTTTTTAATTGCTACCATTTTTACTTCTTGGAATTTGAGCTGTTACGTACAGATAATGTAAAATATATTTAAAGCAAAAACCAACGGAAGCAAATGTCCTCTCGTCACTAATAACAAGCATAACTTCAAGTGTTTATGTTTACACAACGATAGAATGTCCCGTAGAAATTAGTTTGAATGAGGTTGTCTCTTCAAAACCGAAGGCAAAAATTATTAATTAACTGACCAACTACAGGAGTATATTATTTAATAAAATTTAGATGGCCTTAACCATGATGGTTTTACGATCCGAACAATACTCCTAAAATACATATAAAAGCTGACAACAGACAGGTTCGGGGAATATCTATTTTTGTCTTTTTTTCCTAGGCATCCAAATTTTGCAAAAAAATCAAAATTGTACAAAATTCTGTAGTAATATATAATTCAACTTAACCAATTTTAAATTATGTAGGTTGTAAAATATGTAAAAAACTATGGGGTGTTCTATTTGCAAAGCTACGCTGTGTGCTATGTCTCAAGAATAAAACACTGTATAGTCGACATTTTTTTAGTGTATGATATTTAAAAAACTATACAATTTCGAATTGTAACTTTTTCCTATCTCCAATTATAATAATTAATGAAGACCATGCGCTTACAGTTGTTATTAGCAATTATTTTTAAGCTTTTAAGAAGTAGAATGCAACATTTTTATTTAAAAAAAAAATACGACTTCTTCTTAATTTCTGAATTTAATTCAGTTTACAGCTTATTTTATGCGCTTTATGAATTTTTACTTCCCGAGCGTAAGTTAAGAAAGTGTAGTAATCGAGTCCATTGGACGAATGGTCACTTTTATATTTTCTCGACGTTTCATGACCCCTAGAGTACGAAAAAAGTCTGTCTGTCTGGTTTCGTATCCATTTTTATTAGACACATAATGTCCAAAACTACTGGACCGATTGTTGTCGAATTTTGTGTGTATATTAGAAATATCACGTAAATGCTAACCAACGCTAACCAAAGTTTTGCTAATCATCTCCACCAACAATTTGATCACGTCATGTCAACGAATTCTATGTTCATTTGATTTAACTGTTATATAACAATATAGTCCTATAAATGTGGTGTACGAATCGGTTTTTTTCTAAACGTCCAAATTTTTGCAAAAACATAATGCACGATATAATAACGATTTATCATTGGCGTAAGGTCGTCTAGTGGTTACGAGCCAGGAATGCGGACCTGACGTTGAGCCTTCGATTCCAAATTTAGTGTTTCGTTTTTTCCTTTTCTGAAGTTTCAATTCCTTTCTTTTCGTGTTATAGAACACGTGCGCCGGAATAGGATGTTGAATTCGAGCTACGAGCTAACGTGTTTCCGTAGAAAGAGAGAGAGAAAATAAATAAACTGGTCTGAATGTGATCAGAGAAACCATATTATGTCATAAACTCGTTTTATATCATAGTTTGCTTTTTACCATTGTGTATATACATATTTTTTTTATGATACCATTGTTGTGAGAATGGATAGTAGTGAAAGTGAGCCACCAGAAACGAAGAAAAGTCACAACAAATTTAAGTAAGTAACGTTGATTTTTTGTAGTTATTTGCAAACACTTTAATTAGAGAATTTGATAATAAGCTTTCTAATATAGAAATTAACAAATAATATCCTTTATATGAGTATCTAAAAATAAACTATTTAATAAAATGTGTTCGTATAGATTGTTTGTAGTAGTAATATATCAGTTTTATTAATATTTACAATTATTTGTTAATTTCCATGTTACAAAGTCGATCATCAACATTCCAAAATTAAAATAATTGTATGAAGTATGAGTTTGCAACTACAATAAACAGTAATTACTTAGACGCTTGGCCACACGTAATTTATATATAATTATAATTTTTATTTCATACTTTTTTCTTATTTCTATTATAATAATTAATTATGATATTTTTTATAATTTAAAATGCAACATATTTATGGTTTTTATTATTTTTTAAGAGAAAGTCCTGGGTCAATGCACTCCTTTTTTTCTCTTTTTCTCTCGCATTGTGTATTATCTATGTTTATGTCATAAAAAAATGTTTATTGATGAAATTACTCCACTTTCTCGAAAAGGTCAGAATACGCCCCTCTTTATTTAAAAATGTAACACCTTTTCGGGGGGGGGGGCAAATATCTTATTCAAGAATGTGAAATCTTTTCGGCGGTTCCAAATGTGTATTTTTAAAGAATGTGAAACCTTTTCGGGGGCCCCAAATGAATTTTTTTAAGAATATGCACTTTCTCGGGGCTCCCAACTGTCTTTCCTAAAAATATAAAACCTTCTCGCGGACCCCAAAGCTCTTTTTTTATTGTGAAACCTTGTCGGAAGTCCCAACTCTCTTTTTTAAAAACGTGAAATCTTCTCGGAGGTTTCAGCTGTATTTTTTTAAGAATGTGAAACCTTCCAGGAGGCGCCAAATATGTTTTATTTTTGAGAATGTGAAACCTTCTCGGGGGTCTCAACTGCCTTTCTTAGAAATGTAAAACCTTCTCGAGGGCCCCAAAAGTTTTTTTTTTATTGTGAAACCTTGTCGAGGGTCTCAACTGTCTTTTTTTAAAAATGTGAAACCTTCTCGGAGATCCCAACTGTCCTTTTAAAATATAAAACCTTCTCGAAGGACCCAAAGGTCTTGTATAAAAATGTAAAACCGTCTCGGAGGCGCCAAATGTGTTTTTTTTTGAGAATGTGAAACCTTCTCGGGGGTCTCAACTGCCTTTCTCAGAAATGTAAAACCTTCTCTAGGGCCCCAAAAGTCTTTTTTTATTGTGAAACCTTGTCGGGGGTTTCAACTGTCTTTTTTAAAAATGTGAAATCTTCTCGGGGGTTTCAACTGTCTTTTTTTAAGAATGTGAAACCTTCTCGGAGGTCCCAACTGTCTTCTTAAATTAAAAACTTCCTCGAGGGCCCCAAAGGTATTTTTTTTAAGCGAGGCCTTTTCGGCGGTGCCAACTGTCTTTTTAAAAATGTAAAAGCTTCTCAGTGGCGCCAAATGAATTTTCTTAAGAATGTGAAACCTTCTCAGGGGTCCCAATTGTCTTTTTAAAAATGTAAAACCTTCTCGAGGGCCCCAAAGGTCTTTTTTTAAAATACAAAACCTTCTCGGGGACACCAAATGTGTTTTTTTAAGAATGTGAAACTTTCCCGGGGCTCTCAACTGTCTTTCTTGGAAATGTAAAACCTTCTCGAGGGCCCCAAAAGTTTTTTTTTATTGTGAAACCTTGTCGGGGGTCTCAACTGTTTTTTTTTTTAAGAATGTGAAAACTTCTCGGAGGTCCCAACTGTCTTTTTAAAATATAAAACCTTCTCGAGGGCCCCAAAGGTCTTTTATAAAAATGTAAAACCTTCTCGGGGGCGCCAATTGTGTTTTTTTTTTTTTTGAGAATGTAAAACCTTCTCGGGGGTTTCAACTGACTTTCTTAGAAATGTAAAACCTTCTCGAAGGCCCCAAAAATGTTTTTTTTTATTGCGAAACCTTGTCGAGGGTCTCAACTGTCTTTTTTTAAAAATGTGAAACCTTCTCGGAGATCCCAACTGTCTTTTTAAAATATAAAACCTTCTCGAGGGACCCAAAGGTCTTGTATAAAAATGTATAACCTTCTCGGAGGCGCCAAATTTGTTTTTTTTTTTGAGAATGTGAAACCTTGTCGGGGGTCTCAACTGCCTTTCTCAGAAATGTAAAACCTTCTCTAGAGCCCCAAAAGTCTTTTTTTATTGTGAAACCTTGTCGGGGGTTTCAACTGTCTTTTTTAAAAATGTAAAAGCTTCTCGGTGGCGCCAAATGACTTTTCTTAAGAATGTGAAACCTTCTCAGGGGTCCCAATTGTCTTTTTAAAAATGCAAAACCTTCTCGAGGGCCCCAAAGGTCTTTTTTTAAAATGTAAAACCTTCTCGAGGGCCCCAAGTGTTTTTTTTTTATTGTGAAACCTTGTCGGGAGTTCCAACTGTCTTTTTAAAAATGTAAAACCTTCTCGGGGGCGTCGAATATCTTTTTTAAGATTGTGAAGTTTTCTCGGTGGTCCCAAATGTCTAATTTAAAAATGTAAAACCTTCTCTGGAGTGCCAAATGTGTTTTTTTTTAAGAATGTGAAATCTTCCCGGGGGTCCCAACTGTCTTTCTTAGAAATGTAAAACCTTCTCGGGGGCCCCAAAAGTCTTTTTTTATTGTGAAAGCTTGTCAGGAGTCCCAACTGTCTTTATTAACAATGTAAACCTTCTCGTGGGCCCCAAATGTCTTTTTTTTTAAGAATGTGAAATCGTCTCGGGGAGCCCAAGTGTCTTTTTTAAGAAGAATAATTTTTCAGAGAAGCAGTTATTAGACTATACTTCAGAAGCGAGGAAAGTTCTGTCCAAATATCTTTCAACCAATTTTCTTTATTATTTTCAAAATTTGTTTTTGGTTAGGTATGAAAATAAAAAATATTGGGTCACCAAATTATGAGTAAATTATTATAGTAGATGTAGACAAGAAACTATTAATTATATTATTTTCGAAATAAATTTTTTGCCCTACAAAACCGTTTCGCATTCAAAAATTCATGAACGTTCGGCTCTGATGCGAATTTTCAATTTTGAAGAATTCAAAATATAAATTAAATCCTTTAAGGGCATAGTCAATTTAGATTTTACACACAATATATTGTACACTGTATTAAAGCGATCCTGAAACGTTAATTTTAACAATCTAAAGCAATCGACTGAATAGATCTGGTGAATCTAGTGCTTTGAGCTTTAATTTCCGTTAGTTAAAAAGTGAAAAAATCTGAAAATAATCAGGAGGCTTCGAATATTCATTTTGAGTCTAAACTGTTATTTCAGACATTCCAATTAGTAAATAGAGCCAATTTCAAGAGTTTAGGCGCTTTAATAAGAAAATTAGAAAATTTGTCAAGTAAATCAAAATCTTCTAATCGACTTCAAAATTTGATTATCAGATAATTGAAGAATATGTTTTTCGAGTACAATATTTGCAAAAAATTTGCTCAGTGAATTTGAATATACCACCTAAAATAAATTTTAAAAAAGTGTGCAAATTCAATAAAGTGTAGTTTATGATTGCATACATTGTATTTAATGAAATTAAATTTTAACACCAAGTGATATGGGATGATAAAACTACTTGACAACTGTAGAATTAATGCAGTAATTTTGTACAAAATTGAAACTATTTACTTCAACGAAGGGACAACACTGTCTCAAAGTTTCATGTATCAAAGACCATTAGATATGGAATCTCATCTCTAAAAATCTCTTCCCTTAATTTGTCATCCACACGCCATCCAACATTAAAGATTAAAACTGCATGGTCTATGAGAAGTTTTCCAAAACTGCTAAAAAAGAGTAAGTCCTTTTTAAAATCTAAAACAAAGATACAATAAAACTGACAATTTAAAAAAATATTTGTTACTACACCATGGTAAAAGTTGCCAAAGACAACTCCAAAATTTTCGCAGTAACAGTCATAGGTTTCTTCGAACGTTCCATCAAAAGAATGAGAGCTTTTTTGCATTGCATATCATATTCGTACCAGCGACTCATGTAGATAGCATCCGAAACACTTTGACTCTACAAATGACCATCTTATGTTATTAGAATTATATATATTTTTGTATTGACCACCTCTTCGATAAGCAAAGTTCCATAATAACAATAGAACAAAGTCTGAAGAGTTGCTACAACCAAATCATTCGCGACTGTAAGAAAATTAAGACCCATTGTCATCTAAAAAAATAAATAAAAAAATTGTACTTTCAACGAATGTAACGAAACTTTTCGCAAAACTTTAGTTTCGTTACAAACGTTTCTGCACAGATTATGACAGACTCTGCTAAGCTGAAAACAAAGAAAGGCGATTACGAGACTGCTTGCTACGAACTGAGTAAATATTACTAACGCAAAACAGCTTTGATATTCATGTACAAAACTAAAATATACATTAGTTAAAATAATCATTCAATTGAAAATAAAACTACTACTTTTGTATTATTTGGTGATGACGAGCACACTTTTTAATTTCCAGGTAAATCATTGTAGATTCCGCTGCTTTGTCTCTTAATTCGGGAAGAAACCGCTCAAGATTTTGCAAATTTTGTTTTAAAATTCGAACTTGAGCGGTGGCATGATGACACAATCACATTAACGGGTCAACTGTTCCACAGGCCAGTCCTGAATAAGTAGCGGCTGAAAAGTTAAATTAGTAATTTTGAGACACACAAATCTAATTACCTGAAAGAGTTAAAAACTGCATTGTGTGAAAATAAACAGGTTTTTCAATCACGAATTTTGGCAACCATATATTGAGTGGCAACTCGTTTAAGTTCATTAGTGTTTGTCCTATCAATCCAATTATAGCTCCCACACACCCCAGAAAGAAAATTTTAGAATTTCTTCGACAAGTCGAAACGCATTCATCGAGAATTTCCTTGTAGTCCGATTTTTCTCCACTGTAGTCAAAATCGTCGAAATAGTGGATACAATATTTGATTTTCTTTCGTTTTTTCAAACACGGGAAAAACTTAATCGTGTAAAATATTATACCGATCATCCAAAAGTCGTTACTTTTGAAGTTGGTGATGTTTGCAGCACTCGTAAAGTGGAGTAGGCAAAAAATTGCCACTGGGATCATTGTCACAATGTATATGACATAAGCGTATTTTTCGTGTAATATTTTGGAACTGTCTGAAGGGTAGAGGCCGATCATTTTCATTACGGTTGTGTTGAGGCTGAAACTTAAATCTGTTACTCGGTTCATTTTGAAACGGTAACTAAGAAGTATTGGGTTAATATGGTCTTTTATAATTAAGCTTTCGTCATTACGGTAACCTTATTTTAGTTTTGTAAAGGGGCGTTTCACTTGAGTCGTATTAATTTAACATCAAAGGGAGATCAAAGAGTGGTAATTAAATTATGCATGGAACTTTTATTGAAGGACAATTCTTCGAATAATTATACATTTTCGTTCAGGCATGCAATTCTGGTTATTTCTTGTACTCAACGTTAGGGAATCCGTACTCGACGTACAAAATAGCTAGTATTGTGCAAATATTTACCTTAATTTCCTAAATGAGTTTCTGATTAATTTACTTTATTATTACCAACATTGAATCAGTTTTGTAGGTGAGTCTTATTTCACTTATTAATTTAGTTTTAAGGAGTTTATTTTTCTAGGAAAGACATCCTTGTGGTGATTTTTCACTTCGAAGTAGTTTCTAATTCATGGTGTTTTAAAATATAATTTGTAAAATGATTTTTCTATATTCTTAAATTGCTCTTTGTAGTTTTCTTGAAGAAAGTAAGCAAGTTTTTGGTTTTACAACTGAACATTCAGGTCAATGTGGACACAAAATTGGACATGATAAAGCAAATTTTTCGTAAAAGTCTGGATTTCAAATGGAAAAACAACTTATTTCCAACAAGTTTTCTTATAAATATTTAAAATTTATATATGTAATATAACTATCGTTTGTGTAACACATCTTTTGAAAATAATGTCGTCGATACTTAGATTATTTTCAAATCAAAAATGCAATTTTCACCATTCCAATGTTACAAATGTATCTGCATTTTTCACAAAAAAAATTATTTTTTATCAATATGATGTAGTTCATACCTTTTAGTTAGAACTAAAAATCTATTTGACAACTGTATACGTAAGGTTGGTAGAACATTTTAGCATTTCAGTAACTTTTATTTTTCGATCGTTGCTATACTTTTACTATTTTCGTATTTTCTAGAACAACAGGTTTAACAAAATGGTACTAAATTATTTTTTCTTTATTTTTAGAATACACTAAAGTATGTTCGACTATACAGAGTGTTGTGTTTTGAGGTATTGAAGGTAAGTTAGTTTTTTCTTTTTTAATAGAACATCCTACATATTTTTACACATTTTTATTAGACTTATTTGAAATTCTTTATTTTTCCTGCAAGTCATCCAACAAATACCAAAAAATTCTCTTCAGTCAACCACGATCTCTTGAAGTTGTCTAAAATGTCATTTCGTCGAGAATACCGACGTTTTTTCCAAAATGGCCCAAATATATATGTCAAATTTTGAGATATTCTAAGACTAGGATTTTGAACTCGAATATTTCAAAAATCAGCCACTCCACCGGCTTGATATATATTTGTTTCTCATTGACAAGGTATTTTTACGTAATAAGGAATTTTCTCGTAGTTTTTGAGTTTAGATTTTCCGGAGTGACACTTAATATGTCCCACAGGAAAAGTGCTATGATTTATTAATTTAAAATGTTCAAGTTTCGGTGCTAATCTTCGTTTGGAACTACTAGCAAACTTAGTTTTCGATTAGTTTCGTCAATATCTACCTCTCCGAATTTTTTGGCGATTTTTCAACCATTTTAAAAATAACTGATTTTTTCAGTAATTGAGTATTTGAAATTTTTGATTTTTCCTGAAAGTCGTCCAACAAACACCAAAAAATTCTCTTTAGTCAACTTCGATCTCTTAATATTGTCTAAAGTGTCATTTCGTCCCAAATTCCTACGGTTTTTTAAAATTGCCGAATATGTCAAATATTGAGATATTCACAGACTGTGATTTTGAACTCGGATATTTCAAAAATCAGTCACTGCATTGGCTCGATATATCTTGTTTCTCATCGGCATGACATTTTTACGTAATAAGGAATTTTTTCGTAATTTTTGAGTTAAGATTTTCCAGTGTGACACTTAATTTGGAAATGTGTTATGAATTATTTTAGGAATTTTAAATTTTCCTTGCTATTCTTCGTTTGGAACTATTAACAACCTCAGTTTTTCGATTAATTTCGTCAATATCTACCTCTGCGAATTTTTTAGCGATTTTTCTTTTACTTTCAAAATAACTGATTTTTTCAGCAATTGCGAATATTCTAATTTTTTTTATTTTTTCTGGGAGTCGTCCAACAAATACCAAACATTTTCTTTAATCAACTTCGATCTCTTGATTGTCTAGACTCTCATTTCATCGAGAATTCCTATGCTCTTTCCAAAACGGCTCAAGTGATAGATGTCAAATTTTCAGATAATCTGAGACTATGAGTTTGAACTCGGATATTTCAAAAATTAGCCACTGCATCGGCTTAATATATTTTTTTTCTCATCGAAACGGAATGTTTACGTAATAAGGAATTTTTTTCGTAATTTTTGAGTTTAGATGTTCCGGAGTCATGTTTAATGTGTCCTTCAGGAAAAGTGCTATGATTTATTTATTTGGAATTTTCAGGTTTCCGCGCTAATCTTCGTTTGGAACTACTAGCAAACTTAGTTTCTCGATTAATTTCGTCAACATCTATTTCTCCCAATTTTTTGGGGATTTTTCAACTATTTTGAAAATAACTGATTATTATTTTCAGTAATTGAGAGTATTTGAAATTTTTTATTTTTCCTGCAAGTCGTCCAACAAATACCAAAAAATTATCTTCAGTCAACCTCGATCTCTTGAAGTTGTCTAAAATCTCATTTCGTCGAGAATACCGACGGTTTTTCCAAAATGGCCCAAGTGATATATGTCAAACTTTGAGAGATTCTAAGACAAGGATTTTGAACTCGAATATTTCAAAAATCAGCCACTCCATCGGCTTGATATATACTTTTTTCTCATTGACAAGGTGTTTTTACGTAATAAGGAATTTTCTTGTAGTTTTTGAGTTTAGATTTTCCGGAGTGACACTTAATGTGTCCTTCAGGAAAAGTGGTATGATTTATTAATTTGAAATTTTTAAGATTCGGTGCTAATCTTCGTTTGGAACTACTACCAAACTTAGTTTTCCATTAATTTCGTCAATATCTACCTCTCCGATTTTTTTTGGCAATTTTTCAACCATTTTAAAAATAACTGATTTTTTCAGTAATTGAGTACTTATTTGAAATTTTTTATTTTTCCTGCAAGTCATCCCACAAATACCAAAAAACTCTCTTCAGTAAACCTCGATCTCTTGAAGTTGTCTAGAATGTCATTTCGTCGAGAATACCGAGAGTTTTTCCCAAATGGCCCAAGTGATATATGTGAAATTTTGAGATATTCTAAGACTAGGATTTTGAACTCGAATATTTCAAAAATCAGCCACTCCATCGGCTTGATATATATTTTTTTCTCATTGACAAGGTATTTTTATGTAATAAGGAATTTTCTCGTAGTTTTTGAGTTTAGATTTTCCAGAGTGACACTTAATATGTCCCTCAGAAAAAGTGCTATGATTTATTAATTTGAAATTTTCAAGTTTCTCTGCTAATCTTCGTTTGGAACTACTAGCATACTTAGTTTTCGATTAATTTCGTCAATATCTACCTCTCCGGATTTTTTGGCGATTTTTCAACCATTTTAAAAATAACTGATTTTTTCAGTAATTGAGTATTCGAAATTTTTTATTTTTCGTGCAAGTCATCCAACAAATACCAAAAAATTCTCTTCCGTCAACCTCGATCTCTTGAAGTTGTCTAGAATGTCATTTCGTCGAGAATACCGACGGTTTTTCCAAAATGGCCCAAGTGATATATGTCAAACTTTGAGATATTCTAAGATTAGGATTTTGAACTCAAATATTTCAAAAATCAGCCACTCCACCGACTTGATATATATTTTTTTCTCCTTAACAAGGTATTTTTACGTAATAAGGAATTTTCTCGTAGTTTTTGAGTTTAGATTTTCCGGAGTGACACTTAATATGTCCTTCAGGAAAAGTGCTATGATTTATTAATTTGAAATTTTCAAGTTTCGGTGCTAATCTTCGTTTGGAACTACTAGCAAACTTAGTTTTCGATTAGTTTCGTCAATATCTACCTCTCCGAATTTTTTGGCGAGTTTTCAATCACTTTGAAAATAACTGAATTTTTCATTAATTGAGACTATTTTAAAATTTTTTATTTTTCCTGTAAGTCTTCCAACAAATGACTCTCTAAATGACCGACTAATTGACTGACTGACTGAATGACTGACTGACTGATCGTCTGAATGACCGACTGATTTTTAAATTTTAGATTTTTCATTTTTTCAATTTATCCATTTTTTCATGTTTCGAGTCTTTGGTTTTTAAATTTTTCGATATTTTAATTTTTCAGTTTTGTTTATTCGCCGTGAACCAAGGGGGCGGAGCTAACTGCAAAATACTTTTTTCTTTACAAAAAATTAAAAACATGTTTTTGAGTATCGTGTAATCAAACAATACTACGTATATTAAGAAAAAAAGGCAAATATATTTGTTGGACTGTATTTCAGAAGCCAGGGAATTTCTTTCAAAATACCTTTCGACAAATTTTTATTTTTTAGTAGTCTAATTTTTTGGAATGTTCGAGTAAAAATAAATTTTTTCTTGTTGTCTTGTTTCTTATTATTTGATAAATTGATTATTTCCTTTTAGAACCATGCTTATTACTAAATTTTTTGCAACATAAACCGATTTTCTAAACCAAAATTAAATATAAATATACGAAACCCCAAAAATCAGACGATATTTCATGTTTTATGAATTAGTAGCTACACACCTAACTAAAATTTAGTGAAAATAAAACAAGCATTTTTTGTAAAATTTCGTTGAAAGATATGAAAATATTCCGCAGAAATGTCAAAATATTGTGTCCATAGAGACATTTATGGTAATCACTACACAATCGCCCGGCGCATCCACCATTTTAAAATCAAACTCGAAAACATGATATAAATTATAGGAAACGCAGGAACTGTAGAATAAAAACCAAATTTAAAATAAATTTATTTGTCTAAACGTACGTACTTCATAATTATTGCTTTTATAAATATTACCTAGTGTCTTCTTTTTAACGCTGGTTATAGAGATTTTAAGTTGTGTTATTAAGTTTTGTAGCCATTTTCACGTGAAAATTATTAACAAAAAATACATTAAATGCACTATGTCACTTTTGTTGTAGACCACATTTCATCATTGGTTTTGTTGTCATTTAGTAATTATTTTGTTCTGTATGAAAAAATTAACTGAAATTGATTTATAAAATCAAAGTCTAATATATTAATAAACTTGTTAACACAACCCAAAATTTTAGCACCTCAGTACCTGTGGTCAACATAATAAAAACACTGTAAGCATGCTAAGTTCTAAAATAACATACGAAAATCCAGTTCTAAATAACAAATCCAGTTTGGTCTGTATCAACAAATTGAACTAAAATTACTTAATTCTTTTTAAAAACACAAATAATGGAGTACGAACGCTTTAAAATCTATAAAAACGATACAGAAATTAATTCAGGTTTGAATGTGAACAATAACTCACAGTTGTGAATGTATCTAACGACAGTTCCACTATTTTTCCAGCAGTTAAAATTAACGGTCTTTTCGAACGCTCCATTAAAATCAAAAGAATTTTCTTTGATGCGCTATTATACTTGTACCATTTGCTCATATATACTGCATCTGATAGAGTGTTGTTCTAAAATCGGGCATATTAGTATCAAGATTTTTCTAGGTTATATAATAACTACTTCTTTTGCTAAAAGTGTCCCAAAATAACAATAAAAATACACTTGAAATAGTAGCATAAATAAATATATGAGTAGAAGTATCAAATTCATGTTAACGTCTTTTTCCTAAAATAAAAAATTATATTTGTAATTTGTTTTGCGCCACACATACCCTTATAATTTGCAGACAACATATACCTATTACCACAATACTTTCGGTAAACTGGGTAAACACTAATCCTGAAAAACAATTTTCATATTTTTGGGTGAAACTAAAACAAAATAAAGAGAAATTTAGTGGATTCGAAAGTGTTTTGATTCTCACTCTAGAATATTGTCGTAGTGAAGAATACATCTCACGAGGTAGTTATATGTGTTTTTTGTCTTTGAAATATTTGCATGACGTTTCATTGTTTCATTATCGACATTTAGGTCTAAATTTTCTAAGGCTTCTTTCAAAACCTGCAGCTGTCCTACTACCAGATAAAGTAAACCAGGGACTAAAGAATCTACTGTCGAACAAGCTTCTCCGGCATAAAGTGCCGCTATAATAAATGAATCAAATTGTTATTATTTAGTTAAGAAAATATTATATTACCTACCAATGACACATGAGGCGTAAATGCAAAAATATAACACAGGGTGTGATTCACAAGAAAAAGGACACCAAACGTCAAACGGTAAATTAGAACAATAATCTTGAAACCCCAATGCCATCATCCACAACGACAAAACCACACAGTCTCCAATAATAAAGACGTTACAGAAGTTTCTACATACAGTAACATACTTATGAGTAATTCGTCGTTGCCCACTATTCCACCCTGTCACAAATTTTTTATCGAAACATTCGATATACATTTTCAAATCGTCCCCGTTTATCAAAAAACAGAAAAACTTGACTGTAAAAAACACCATAGCCGTGGAAACAAAACTGTACTCTTGTCCATACATATTTCTTATATTAAAAAATTTCACCAGCGTTAACACAAACTGTGGGAGCATTGCGAAACCGAATGTAACGTAACCGAAAATTCTGTGTCCCAGATAGGTGCAGCCAGAATGTGGGTACAAACCGATGATTTGCAAAATATGCAGATTCAGTTTAAAACTCTGGGTTATTATACCTCCCATTGTTCAAATTAGACTGATCACGACTGCGACTGCATTCAATTATAAGATCGCGTTTCGCTCCCTTAGTTACATAAATTTTACATCAAAGAGATCAAACAGGACGTCAGGATTAATGATATTAATTTTAATTGCGTCAATTACGGTTCGGTTTCTTAAGAAATTTCTTTTGATGAGACTGAAAAAGTAACTGTATCTACCTCTTTAATTAAGGGGGTGATATAATTATTGAACGGTAAGAAAAAGGTGAGTTTTTTTCTTCGTAGAGGTCGGAAAAATGTGCCTAAGGTGAACGTCTACTAAATTATGTAAGATTTAAAAACAAACAAACACTATATCCTAGAAATTTTAAATACAACAAGAACGGATAAATTTTCGTTGCTCACCGTTGTTTTGGTATGTAAATCAAATGTGGCTCTTAACTAAGTCCCTATTTAAAAATTAATTCGATTACACCTTACCTTCCTTATATGACAATTGTAAATTATGTATGTATTTACCAAGATTTGGGATAATATTCATGTAGAGTCAGTTTTTGAGTCTGGAGATCCAACTAACAGAATAATTTTTTTGTTAATTTGTTCCTTCTTTTATTTTCCCCAAGAAATATTTTTAAATTGCAGATTTCTTTTATTTAACGTTTTACGCAATAATAAGACTGTTCCTTGGTATTGGTCTGGCGTCTCCAGAATTTTTAACTAAACTTTTAACAAATATACCCATTATGTTTAATTACAAAATTATAAATAGGGAATATACATTGGTACGTCAAATAGATCTGGTCCTTATACTGGGGTTTCAAATTTCTTTTTGTTGTTAGTTTACCATTTTTTTGACCAACTTAGAAAACTAGTCAAAACTTCAGATAAAAGAAAATAATAAATTATTCAAAATAATAAACATAAATATGAAATCTAGGAATAAAATAGCAAAAAAAAACAATTCTCGCAATAACATGAATAAAGTCGTACACAGAATAATGCAAATATATGTAATATTACTACGAAAATTCAAAAAAATATTCCACCAAAATAATTCAAAAACGAAAAATACAGTGTGTACAGGAAACAAAATCGGTTTTATTTGAACCGATTTGTAAAAACATGGAAATAAAGGAAACTATTATCTAGTGTTTGCTACAATCTAGGATAAATGGTCGGTCAAAGCCTGTGGTTCCAAAGTTATTAAAATCTGTGATACTTTATTTTGGATTTTCTGATTGCCAATGTTGGGAATAGATAATTTTGAACTTATCCAGATACCGATGAACATAAAAATGAAAAAATGTATCTAGACATACACTAAAGAAATTGTTTCATTAGTTTTATCTAGGCAAAGATAACCGATAAAAATCTCAAACTTCAAAAAATTAGTCGAATTTGATATTTTCTTTTAAAGCTATAATTTCTTACACAAAACAAATAAATCAGTAGAATAAGTAATTTATTTAAAAATCTGCAATAAAACCCAATAAAACAGACACATGGGGTCTCCAAAATTCTTTTAAACTGCTTCCAAAACAAAACCCAAAGGGTTCCCGAGATTCTTTCAAATTATTTCAAAAATAAGACGCAGATAGATCCCCAGATTTATTCAAATTACTTGAAGCGATGCCCAGAACTATTTTAAGCTGCTTTAAAAACAAAATCCAAGGGGTTACCGAGATTTTATCAAATTACTTCAAAAATCAGATGCAAAGGATTCCCAAGATTCTTTCAAACTACTCGAAAAACAAAAAGCCCAGAGGTACACGATATTCTTTCAAATTACTTCAAAAATCAGACAAAATGGGTCTCCGAGATTTTGTCAAATTGCTGCAAAAATCAGACACAAAGAGTCTCCGAGATTCTTTCGAACTATATTGAAGACTAGATCCAAGGGGTCCACTGACACTTTTAAGCTACTTTAAAAACAAAACCTAAGGGGTTACCGAGTTTCTTCAAATTACTTCAAAAACCAGATACAAGGGGTGACCGAGATTCTCTCAAAGTAGTTCAAAAACTAGATCCAAAGGATCCCCAAGATTCTTTCAAACTATTTCAAAAACAAAAACCCAAGAGGTCCAAGATATTCTTTGACATTATTTCGAAAACCAGAAAAAGTGGGTCTCCGACATTCTGTCAAACTATATACTTCAAAAATCTGACAGACGGAAAGGATCCCCGAGATTCTTTCAAACTACTTCAAAAGCAAAGCCGAAAGGGGTCCTCGGGATTCTTTCAAATTACTTACTTTAAAAACCAGAACAAGGGGTCTCCGCGAATGTTTCAAACTACTTCAAAAGCCAGACACAAAGAATCCCAAGATATTTTCAAATTACTTCAAAAACAAAAACCCAAGAAGTCAGGAGATTCTTCCAAATGACTTCAAAAACTATACAAAAGAGTTTCCGAAATTCTTTCCAACTACTTCAAAAACTAGACACAACTGGTCCCTTAGATTTCTTCGAACTACTTCAAAAACAAAACCCAAGGGATTCCTGAGATTCTTTTAAGCTACTTTAAAAACAAAACCTAAGGGGTTACCGAGTTTTTTATAAATTGCTTCAAAAACCAGATAAAAGGAGTGACCGACATTCTTTTAAACTAGTTCAAAAACTAGATACAAAGGATCCCCAAGATTCTTTCAAACTACTTCAAATACAAAAACTCAAGAAGTCCAAGATATTCCTTCACATTACTTCAAAAACCAGACAAAATGGGTTTCCGAGATTCTGTTAAACTACTTAAAAAATCAGACAGACAGAAAGGGTCCCCGAGTTTCTTTCAAACTACTTCAAAATAAAACCCAAAAGGGTCCTCGGGATTCTTTCAAATTACTTCAAAAACCAGATACAAGGGGTCACCTAAACTGTTTCAAACTACGTCAAAAGCCAGACACAAGGAATCCCAAGTTTCTTTCAAATTACTTCAAAAACAAAAACCCAAGAAGTCAGGAGATTCTTTCAAATGACTTCAAAACTATACAAAAGGTTTCCGAGATTCTTTCCAACTACTTCAAAAACTAGACACAAATGGTCCCTGAGATTTCTTCGAACCACTTCAAAAACAAAACCCAAAAGATTCCTGAGAATCTTTTAAGCTATTTTAAAAACAAAACCTAAGAGGTTACGGAGTTTTTTATAAATTGCTTCAAAAACCAGATACAAGGGGTGACCGAGATTCTTTCAAACTAGTTCAAAAACTAGATACAAAGGATCCCCAAGATTCTTTCAAACTACTTCAAAAACAAAAACCCAAGAGGTCCAAGATATTCTTTCACATTACTTCAAAAATCAGACAAAATGGGTTTCCGAGATTCTGTCAAACTACTTCAAAATTCAGACAGACAGAAAGGATCCCCGAGTTTCTTTCAAACTACTTCAAAAATAAAACCCAAAAGGGTTCTCGGGATTCTTTCAAATTACTTCAAAAACCAGATACAAGAGGTCTCCGAAATTGTTTCAAACTACTTCAAAAGCCAGACACATAATTACAAAATTATAAATAGGGAATATACATTGGTACGGCAAATAGATCTGGTCCTTATACTGGGGTTTCAAACTTCTTTTTGTTGTTAGTTTACCATTTTTCTGACGGGCCAATAAATCTAACCCTTAGAAAACTACTCAAAACTTCAGATAAAAAAGACTATTAAATTACTCAAAATAATAAACATAAATATGAAATCTACGAATAAAATAAAAAAAAAAAAACAATTATCGCAATAACATGAATAAAGTCGTACACAGAGTAATGCAAATGTAGATAATATTACTACAAAAATTCAAGAAAATATTCCACCAAAATAATTCAAGAACGAAAAATACAATGTGCACAGGAAACGAAATCGGTTTTATTTGAACCGATTTGTAAAAACATGGAAATAAAGGAAACTATTACCTAATGTTTGCTACAATCTAGGATAAATGGTCGGTCAAAGCCTGT
This sequence comes from Zophobas atratus, assembly GCA_022388445.1. NCBI lineage: Eukaryota > Metazoa > Arthropoda > Insecta > Coleoptera > Tenebrionidae > Zophobas > Zophobas atratus. Next base: position 51,983,812 of record CM039442.1, on the reverse strand, counting down.
CGTTCCAAAGTTATTAAAATCTGTGATACTTTATTTTGGATTTTCTGATTGCCAATGTTGGGAATAGATAATTTTGAAGTTATCCAGATACCGATGAACATAAAAATGAAAAAATTTCTCTAGACATACACTAAAGAAATTGTTTCATTAGTTTTATCTAGGCAAAGATCACCGATAAAAATCTCAAACATCAAAAAATTAGTCGAATTTGATATTTTCTTTTAAAGCTATAATTTCTTACACAAAACAAATAAATCAGTAGAATAACTAATTTATTTAAAAATCTGCAATAAAACCCAGAATGTGTATAAAAGTTTATTTTAACAGTAACAAAATTTCAGAAGCTTTATCAACCAGATTATTCTTCAAGGTGTGAGGATTTGTAGTTTTTCATTTGAGAAATACTTGCTTAACCACTGGAATCATTCCCATTAAAAAGAGAAAAATCTTCTTTCTTCTCTCCAAGAATATACCTAATTGGAAGAAAAAAATTCTTGTTGATTATCTTCATTTCCAAAATTCCCAGTAACAAAAAATTTCTTTTACAGAAAATTTCCAAACATGCTAATTTAAAGACATGAATTCGATTACATTACAGTCTCATTTTTAGAATCGGTACTAAAGTTAAAAATCTGTGGTAGAATTTAAAGTACATTTGTCAAAATGTGGCGTTTAATGCAGAAAAATAAGATTTTAAAAATATGAACATTCAAGAGAAAATCGACATATAACGAAGTTGTGAGGAATAAAAATCACACCAAGAGTCGCTACGTGAATTTGGAAAATCTCTTATCATTCCACATCCATTAGTGTTCAAGTGCGATTTTTATTTTTTTAATTAATTATCTGAATTTTAAAATTTACTTTAAGTTTTGTCTTTAACGCTAATAACAGTACTGATTCTAGCAATGTAACTGTGAGTGTATTTGTGTCTCATTTGTATAAGAAAATCGAGGTTTTTTATTACTGACAATTTTGAAATTGATATGTGGTAAAGTAATAATTAATGCAATGAAATGCATTTTTTGAATACTGAAAATAATGTCTAACGAGTTTTTCTTCCAATTAAGTATGTTTGAAAGCAATTGTCTGGCTCCCATGCTGAAAATTTCAGTATAATTTTTTGCAAGTAATAGAGAAAGATTTTTTTGGTAGAAATTTAAAAATACTGGTACAGTATAGGTTACATTGTTAGAATCAGTATTGTTTGGATATATATATATATATATATATATATATATAATATAGTTCAACAATTAAGACAAAATTTTGTATAGTTTTTTAAATATGATGTGACAAAAATCCAAAAATAAAATTTTAAAATTATGGAAATTCAAGAAACAATTTGATTTACTATGAAATTTTAATACAGAAAAATGAACTCTTAACACGAATAAAAGCAGAATAGGAAAAAAATTATGATAATTAAGATTCATGTGTCAACTTCTTCAGAAATTGGTAGGTGTTTAATTTTCCCATTTAAAACGCCTACAATTTTTTTGACAAATGTTAAAAGATGAAGAGCAAAATGAAAGATTTGACGTGTTTTTGCCTTTTTTTTCGAAAATAAATGCCGAGCTTTTTATGAATCTTATGCATTATTTTATCATAATCTCTTTAATCCCCTTAATCGCCCGGCGCATCCACTATTTTAACTCAATATGAGCCATCTGTAATATCGAGACAATAAATTTGTACAAGATTTTATTTGAGTGAAAATAAATAAATACAAGAATTCTAAGAAAAAATGGACCATTTTCTCTAGCTTAATTGTTCTTCAAAACACATATAACCGAGGAAGAAGGTCTCAAAATCTGAAAAATCAGTTAGGTAGTTAACGTTTCAATGTAACCGAAAACTTACTGTTGTGAAAGTGTCGAGAGATAGTTCTACTATTTTTCCAGCAGTTAGAACTAAAGGCTTCTTTGAACGCTCCATTAAAATTATAAGCAATTTTTTGGATGCCGCACCATACTGGTACCATTTACCCATATATATCGCATTTGATAGGGTACTGTTCTAAAAGCGAAAATCTAAACAGTAATAACATATCAACACATTTTGCAGTCATTACTTCTTCAACCATAAGTGTCCCAAAATAACAATAAAAGTACACTTGAAACAATAGTATGAATAAATAAATGAGCAAAATTATCAGATTTATGTTAACTTCTTCTTCCTGAAAAAAAATTAATGTATGCAAACAACATATTCGGAATTGTCTGTTTACTTTTATAATTTGGAGACAACATAAACCTATCGCCATGATACTTTCTGAAAACTGAGTAAACACTAATCCTGAAAAACAGCTTTCGTTTTTTTGGGTAAACCTAAAAAATTGTTACATAGGTATATTGTGTTGGAAATGCTCTTGACGGTTACTCGAGGATGTCATTGTAGTGAAGTATACACCTAACAATGTAGCAGTATGTGGTTTTTGTCTTTAAACAACTTCCACCATTTTCAGTTATTTCTTGATCCATATTTATATCAAGATTTTCTAAAGCTTCCTGCAAAACTTGAAGCTGCCCCACAGCGAGGTAAAGTAAACCAGGGACTAAGCTATCCACTACTGCACAAGCAATCGCTGCATAGAAAACCGCTAAAATTCAAAATAATAAACAATATAAAACCAATATGTTTTCTACCCACCCAAAATACATGTTGAATAAACGCAAAAATACAATGTAGGTTGTGAGTCACACGAAAATGTTGACCAAAGCTCCAATGGCAAGTTCAAGCAATAGTCCTGAAATCTTACTGTAGCGATCCACATGATCCAAGCCACCAAAGCTCCAATAAAAAAAGCGCTGCAGAAATTTCTACATACTGTTACACACTCATCAGCAATTTTTCGTTGTTTGATCGTTCTCCCTGTCACTAACTTTCGGTCGAAATATTCTATACACGCTTTCAATTCGTCACGGTTTATCAAGAAACACAGAAACTTAATTGTAAGAAAGAGCATGCCAGTGGAGACAAAGTTCTTGTGGTTTCCTTCAACTATGTTTCTTACTTTGAAGAATTTCACGATTGTTAAGACAAACTGTGGCAACATTGCAATTACGTATGTAACGTAAGCGAAAGCTCGGTGTAAGTTTTTATTTCCAAAAGATGGATACAAACCAATCATTTGTAATATGTATAAATTACGTTTAAAGCTTTGGGTTATTATACCTTCCATGGTACAAATAAAACTGAGCACGCTGGGGTTTCCTCCTTTCAAGTTTAAGGACCAATATCGCTCCCTAATTACATAAATTTTACATCAAATCCAAGCGCGACATTAGGCTTTATGACATTAATTTTAATTACGTGAAAGTTTCATTCAAGTTTCGGTTTCTTAAGAAAATTCGTTTGGTGGAGTTAGTTGAAATAATACTATGTAGCTTTGAATTTTGAGTGAATAGAAGTTTTCTTTGTTATTACTTACATCATTGCCTTTATGTAAAAGTGTTTGTGTTTTTTATAAAATGGAAAAAAAATGGCCACATATGAAACACACACATAACAAAAATTAGCCATTCCTACATAGACATTCAAAAAAGCACTAGATATAGAAATGAAAAACTTTTGAGATGATGTCATCAAATTGTTGGTGGGGATAATGAAATTGTAATATTAGTTTGAAACAGGTTTGTTGTAGGTCTTTCACTGGAAGATGAAAGTAAATTTTGTCGTCTAAATTTTAAGCAGGAAGTCAGTTTTACAGCCTGTGCGAAGAACTGTCACTAGATGATAATATTAATTACTTCCTGTAACCTAATAAATTATTATTGTCTGCATGATTTATTGTCGTAAGTTTTATTATGTGTTTTTTAATTTATTATCAAATAGAATTTTCAAAGTTACATAATCAAATAATAATCAAATACCTTTATTGATGTGACAACCGCAGTTTTACAGAAGTCAAAATTCCAAATTAAATACATAATGCCGGCTTAAAGTTACATAATATTATGAAAATTAAAATTACATAGAAAGTAATCCTCAAATGGATAAAAACAATTTCTAATGACAAAAGACAGTACTTGTTTTTTAAATTTGGGCAGTGGCAAAATACGGACATTTGGTGGCAACATATTAAAAAATTTAACTCCGTAGTATCTTGTACAGTTTTGAGTGCATGTTAATCTATTGTGTTTCGATATTAAGTTGTTTCTATGTCTAGTATAATATTTATGAGTATCAGCGTGGCAATAATAGTCTTGAAAATTTTGTTTAACGTATATTAAGCTTGAAAAGATATATAACGAATGAAAAGTCATAATCTCTAAATTAATAAAACTCTATCTACAATCTGCCCTATAGTTTAATCCAGACATCACCCTTATTACCCTTCTCTGTAACTTAAAAATTAAATGTCTGACGTGAGAATGCCCCCAAACCAAAATACCATAGACCAACGTGGACTGAAATAAAGCAAAATAGGCAGTTTTTAATATTGTCAAGGACACCTAGTCTTTTAGTTGCCTTAACAGAAACGTAACTGACGATAATTTGTGAGAAACCGCAATTCCCTGTGTATTCCAATTTAATTTATGATCAATATTAATGCCTAGAAATAAAGTATGGTCAGAAAACATGTTACTGTATTTAACAGTAGAGGTTTTCAGTGAAAAAAGCATTCTGACGGTTTTATCTTGATTTATTGAAAGTAAATTATTGATAAACCATTCAGTAGCTCTCGTCTGCGTGTCCCTATCCTGCATTAATACGTCGTTATACTCATTGTTACTACTTAGAAGTGAGGTATCATCTGCAAATAGTGTACATTTCGTATCTTGTAAATGTAGCGGTAATCATTAACGTAAATTAGAAAAAGTAAAGGGCCCAGAACGGATCCTTGGGGGCCCCTTTTCTAATGGTTGGAAATTCCGATAACTCCCCATTGTAAATTACTCTTTGCAACCTATTTCCTAGAAAGGACGATATTAATCTACGACTCTCAGGAAGTAAATAGTAGCAATATAGTTTCTGAATCAATACAGAATGTGACACGCAGTCGAAAGCTTTCCTCAGATCTAAAAAAGTCGCGGAAGCAACTTTACCTTCGTGTAAACAATCATTTATTCCATCTACAAGATCAATGATGGCATTTGAACTACTTTTTCCAGTTCGAAAACCAAATTGATTTCGACAAATCAGATTATTCTGTTCTAAATATGAATTTAATTGTAGATATAAAATTTTTTCCAATACTTTAGAGAATATCGGCAAAAGGGAAATTGGCCGGTAGTTACCCATATTATTTTTTTCACCCTTCTTAAAAATCGGAATGACGGTAGCTATTTTCAGACAATTGGGAAAGGTAGATCTTACTATACAATTGTTTATCAATTTTGTCAGTGGGGAGATTATCACATCTTTAATACTTTTTATGAGATCCACACTGATACCATAACAATCATTAGCTTTATTGTTACGTAATTTGTCTATTAGTTCACGAACATGGGTACAAGGTACTACGTCGAACTTAAAATAAGATCTTTCATGATTACTTTTACAATTACTATTTGAACATAAGAAAGAAACAGGATCACAATTTGGAGGAGACATATTATTGACTATACTATCTGCTGTGCTGTTAAAATAATTATTAAAGTCCTTAGCATTTAGATTACATTTGTTGGAGTCATGATTTATATTAACACTGTTATTTTTATTTTTAATGACCTCCAAGTAGCTTTGACACAGTTTTTAGAATTCTTTATATATTCATCATTAGCCTTTATTTTTGGTAACCTAATTTCATTTTGATATAATTTATTTTGGGTAATCATAGCTACTTTTACATCATCGTTATTTGTAAGTAAATATAACTCATGTAAAAAAGACAATTTCTCTTTTATTAGTCTAAGTTTATCATTGAACCAACTAATTCTTTTGAGATTATCCGCCCTAATAATTTTTACAGGAAACGAAAGATGATAATAACGTAAAATGATTTCAAGAAATCTCTGAAAACCAGCATTCGGATTATTGTAAAATTTTTGAAGCTCAAAGGTCCAATCTACACCATATAAATAATGATATAAATAAAATTTTCCAAGTTTGGTTATAGGCCTTATTTGTTTATAATAGTTCATAACTGGATAAGTTGAACAGTCAAATTGTAACAACATACCTATGTGATCAGATAGACCTAAATATAGAGGATCAACTTGAAATTGAAAACTGATATTAGTAAATATATTGTCAATACGATTAGGCCCTCTTGTATTGAAATGTACAGTTGGTATGAGATTATAGCTTAAAAATAAGTCGCATAGTAAAGTTTTCTTCATACTGGTAGAATGAAACACTACATTAAAGTCTCCACCTATGATAACATTTTGATGGTGTTCTAATTTACTTAATAATTTACTACCTCTAAGTTACCTACTAATTTAAAAAAGTCGTAAAAATGCTAGTACTTTCTTATTTGAGTAAGTACAGGTAAATTTTATTCAGACAATAATATTAGTTAGAAACTGTTTTTTTTTTTAATTTAGAAGGAAATTAAAGAGACTATGGTGAAACTAGACAAAATGGACAATAGAAATACCACAATAGAACAGAAATTAGATCGTGTGAGAAGAGGAAAATAGTGGAAATTATGCAAGAAAAGAGAAAGATAAAGAAAGAAAAGAAATGCTCGAAAGAGAGAGAAATCAATAACTTCAAAATACTTGACATGCGTGAATTAAAAAACATTGTTACATCTTTAGAAAGTACAGGTAGTCCGGATAATATTATGGACATTATAAAAAATTGCGTTGATACACTTGCAGAACCATTATTAAATATAGTAAACACAACTTTATTGGAATATGTGATACCAAAAAACTGAAATTATCAACAATTGTACCTATAAGAAAAGTAATAATAATAATAATAATAATAATAATATTTATTAGAAACAATACAGGATTGTATTCTAAAAGGATGATGCATCGCACTTTGTGCGTTTTTCAGCATCCCCTCTAAAGCCTAAATAAACTTAAAACAAATATGTTATTTTATTTTAACTTAAATATTTCGATAGAAAATATGCAACAATTTGAGTTTTTAAAGAAATAAAACTATTACTACTTACAATTTTGTCACCGTATTCATTTAAAATTTTTGTACAAATATATGAAAATGAAGCTTTAAATTTTTCTGTAGCGTGTTTAGGAATATCATAGGGCTCTTTATTTCTAAGATTGCGCTGGTGTATATCTTCTCTCCTTCTTAGACATTTTATTAAATACACTGGTTCTCCCTTTTTGATTATGCTATATACGGCCCTTATGTATATCAAATTAAATCTTTCTTCAATTTTTAAAATGGCTAGTTTGAAATAGTTAGGTGTGATATGTTCTCTGAATGGTAATAAATAGCTAAATCGAAGACATGTGTTTTGCATTAGCTGTAATTTATATTTGAATTCCTTTGTAAGGTGTTGATAATAAACGGATGAGCAATAATCAAAATTAGAGATCAGTAAAGTATTACACAATTTCCACTTCACATTGCTATCTAAATAATTCTTGAATTGATACAAATACCCAAAT